>CM046334.1:26470154-26723762 GCA_025403435.1 Artocarpus heterophyllus
TCATTTTTTTATTTAAAAAAATTAATAAACGGTATGTTGAAAAGGGAAAATAAAACGGTTTAAAAACAAAACAAAACTATTGAGAGTGTTTTGGAATCAAGTTAGACCATCTACAATACAAATGTTAATGTTAATGTTTTATTTGTCATCAAAATGTAAAAATTTGATATAATTTTATTTTATACTCTAATGCATAATACAATTAAAATATCATTTTACCTTTTGTCATAATTATTAAACATTAAAATTTATAAAAGTAAAACTTTTAATGTTAAGATATTTTAAAAAGTAAGAATGTTATAATTATTAAAACAAAAAAGTTAATCTACCGACCAATAAAAATGTGTTAAATTTTGTAGCAAATATTTTATAACAAATTTGTCACAAAGTTTAACATATATAATTTTAACATAAAAAGCATTGCATTAAAGGGTCTTTTTTACACTTATGTATTAAATTTATCATTGATATATCAATTTAATATTATATTAAAAATATTTTTAAAATTAAAATTTAAATATTATAATATTTAAAAATTTTATATTATAATATATTTTTATTTTACATAAAAATTTTATATTACAACAATTAAAATTTAGAGTTAAATCTCGGCTCCAAACATACCCAATTTTGTTATCGCTGGAGTGGAGTTCGACTCTGTCCCTTTTGGAGTTTCAAGCTGCCATTGTCGGAGCTCGAAGCACAGATCAATGTCAGCGCTGGAATTCGACGCGAGACAAGCTGGGCGGGATGCTGGTTGGTGGATCTGGGCGAGAATGGGCAAGGACCGCTCTGGGCAAGAGTAAGCTAGGATGGGTCTGGCGGAGGGCGGTGGCTCTGGGTGAGATCAGTCCGGGGCATGGTGGACTTTGGTGGAGGAAGGTGGGCAGTGTCTGAGCACTGTGAGGCGAGCATCGCTGGGTTTCACCTCGTGAGGAGCAACGCTGGGTTTTGAGGGGCATGACGGCGATGGGTTTCACGGGGGATGGTCGTTGGGTTACCGGTCACGACTGCGGCGCAGGGCGGGCGTGGTGGTGCAGTGGTCGGGCGGCAATGTGCAATCTTCATCAGATTTGGTTTTATTTTGACGGAGTAAATTCACTAAGATGTAGAAGGCAATTCGGGTACAAAAATAATAATAATAATAATAGATGTGGAATGGAATTGTTTTTCCACCCATTTCTTTTAGAAAAGACAATTACTTCAAGTTTCAAGAATCATAATTCCATAGAAACGGGTATTCTAAAGTTAAAAATGGAACCAAACAATGAAAAAGCCCTCGAGTGATGGCCTTTCCAATCCCACGCTAAACCCTCAAACCAAATACCACCTAAATTGTTATTGCTTAATATTTGAGAAGCTAGAAGTCAACCCCAAAATACATGCGCAAATATATTTTAGCCTAAAACTAAAACCATGTACAACACCATCTTTATTTACAACACATTCATATTGGGTCCAATTCATCCCCGTAAAAGAATTACAAAATAGAAATAATACTTGTTTGTTTACACCCTGAAATAAGGTGACTAAAGTGAAACATACATAAGAACATAGAGGGTTTGAGCCTAAGAGTGCTGAATAAAGAGAGAGGACCTTGGAGCCCAAAAAAAAAAAAGGCTGTAAAGAAAATTGCTGAGACACATATACCAGTGGGCACATATTTGACCAGTCAGTCCAAGTTTCACAGATATTTGCTTGTCTCAGCTTTCTCCCTGTGGCAAAACCAATAAAGCTGAATATTGCATCACAATCGAAGATATTAATCTCTGGTATATGATGCTAGAAAAATGTAATCCCAAAACATTACGAATCTTCCATTCCCCCAACTTGTTAATCACCAATAATCTCCACAAGAACAGGAACCGACTGTAAAGTGGTGGAATCGGTTAACGTCTCTGATGATTATGTCTCGTTGAAAGATTTTTGATATGAATTTGGTGGCTGTATGACAGTCGACACAGATTCGAAGGTTTTTCGTCACGCGTATAACAGCACCAGGACTAGTATTTAGGAGTCCAAAAGCAATGGCCAGCTTTTCACTATGGGTAATAAGGTTATGTTCTCTCTCCTCTTCACAAACATCGTGCAAAACAATACTAGTGTCCGGTACATAACCAGCTTGCTTAATCTTCTCAGGCAATGATTCCAAGAACATGTAAATTTCCCTAGTCTGAGGGTGAGAAGTATCTCCACCGAGAAACATATGAGCTTTACCATCGACCTCGATCCAACTACATCCGGGAGTCTTTCTTATGCCCTGATCTTTTAGAAGAGCTCTAAGGTGGGCAGCTTCTTTCCACATGCCGGCTTCAGCATACACATTTGAGAGATGGACATAGTTGGCACTACTATATGGTTCTAAAACAAACAGCTTTTTGGCTGCAACCTTGGCAAGTTCTAAATTGCGGTGTTTCCGACAAGCAGCTAATAGAGCACCCCAAGCGCTTGCGCATGCTTGCATTGGCATTTGGTCGATAAGCTTTTTTGCCTCCACCAATCTCCCTGCTCGACCGAGAAGATCAACAACACAAGCACAATGTTGAACTTGAGGCTCTACATTGTATATCGTCTTCATGCAATTGAAGTACTTTATGCCAAGATCGACAAGACCAGAGTGGCTACATCCTGATAGCAATCCCGTGAAAGTGACGGTATCGGGCTCAATTCCAGCTCTGATCATGTCCTCAAAGGTGGACACAGATTCTAGTCCACATCCATGGGAAGCATAAGCAGATATCATCGTATTCCAAGTGACTAAATCCTTATGTTGATGTATCCTATCGAAACATTGACGAGCCTCAGCAAGACTCCCGCATCTAGCATACATCGCAACGAGAGCATTCTGCACAGAGACATCAGAGTCCAAACCAATCTGACTAGCCAACCTGTGGATCTCTCTCCCACGCTCAAGTGCCGCAGAATGCGCGCAAGCGGGAAGAACGCTCATTATAGTTACCCAATTGGGCTTCGCCCCCAAATCTTCTTCCAACATTCTATCAAACATAACCAAAGCTTGCCCCGCAAGCCCATTCTGAGCATACCCCGAAATCATAGCTGTCCAAGAAACAATATTCCTACACACCATTCTTCCAAACAAATCCTTGGCAAGATAGATTTCTCCCATTTTCATATACCCCGCAACAAGGGCATTCCAAGATGAAACGCCCCTCACAGTCATCATGTCGAACACCTTATGTGCATCGCCCATTTCGCCGCACTTCACATACATAGCAATCAAAGAAGTCCCAACGTAAAAATCATCATCAAGCCCAGTTTTCAAACTTAACCCGTGGACATATCTTCCCATCCTAAGATCGGATAAGTCGGCGCAAGACTTCAACAAAAAAGGGTAAGTAAAATGATCACCCTTCAAGCCTAAAGAACGCATCCGAAAGTAGACTCTAATAGTTTCCTTCGGAAAGCAGTGCCGAGTATAAGCCCGAATGATCGAATTGAACAAAAGCGCAGAAGGATATTTAACGCGACGAAAAATAGTAACAGCAGAGCCGAGATCACCTGAGCTGGCGTACATTGCGATCATCTTGGCGCCGAGGAAGGAGTCGGGTTCGAGCGCGCGAAGAGACATTTGGGCATGGACCTGGCGGCCTAGTCGGAGCAGGTTTTTTGCAGTGAGGGACTGGAAAATGGCTGCGTAGGATGAGAGTTGAGGTGGGTCTTCTTGTGCAAGAGAACGCAAAGTGGAAATCGGAGAAAGACATGGAGGAAGGTGGCGTTTTGGAAATGGAACGTCGAAATGGAATTGAGGGTGAGGTTGGGTTTGAATACTGTGAACGAAATGGGAAAGTGTTTGTTGGGGTTTTGGGAATGGAAATGGGAGATTGGATTGTTGTGCAGGTTTGGTGTGAAGCATCGATTTCTCAGACAGCGACGGAGAGAGAGCCCAGAGCGGGAGAGGAGAATAGCTGAGACTTGAGGAGGAAGAAACTTCAAGAGGGGGAATCAAGGCCAAATTACACCAACGCTCCGTATTTTGCCCAAATTTTATACGCCTTTTAAATCAAAATTAATTACACTAATATTCGTAGGATGTTTAAAAAAATTAAAAAGTGACCTCCTTTGTTAGTTGACCATTAGAGTTAACATGAGTTGATTATTAATTTTATTAAAAATACCCTTCATCCATTCAAAACGTTTTTAATTATTTATGCAGTTCACCTTTTTTGATATTAAAAATGAGTCAAAATAATTTTTACATACTTGTAATTATAAATTTTACTCTAATGGAAGATAATTTTTTTTTCTCTCTTTTTTCCTCCAAAAATAACCACTATGTCCAAAATAAGATAAAATACAAATATTAAAATTACATAGGCAAAAAAAAGTCCACAATTAATTCCCAAACGGATAATAATATTTACACTCCCTTAGAAAAAAAATTTTCTCCAGATTTTCTTTCAATTTTTTTTCAACAAATTAAATGTATGTTTTCCTTTATAAATCATTAATCTTAAGTATCTTAAATCTAAATCTTATTTAGATAGTTATCATCTTATTATTATATTATTTTCTTAAAAGATTAAAAAAACAAAAAAAAACTATGAAAAACAACAAAAATTATAAACTCCAAATTAAAAAATAAAAAATGTAAACCTTAACTTATACAAATAAAAAAGTTAAGAATTAAAAATTAAAAATTCCCTCTCTCTATCCTTTATCCTTTCTCTTCCCCCCCTCTCTCCCGATGTCACACACTCTCTCTAGGTAGGTCATGGAGTAGGGGTGACGGGGAACAATGGGCAATGGGTACCACAGGGCCAAAAGGTGGGTTGGACAGTATGGGGCTACACGGGACCTAGGTTGGACGGTATGGCAGGCGATGGGAGGGTTGGATGGTGCAACGGGCAAGAGAGAGGGTTGGGGAAGGGAGTGGGAGACCAAGGGATGGTCGAGGGTTAGAATGTGTAGGGACAGACAGAGGATAAAGACCAGTGGGGCGAGGGTAGCGAGGTGGGCGAGTGGTGGGTTGTGCAAGGGTGGGAGGCTGGATAGAGGGAGGACCAGGAAAGGGGGTTTGGGGTGGTGGGTGTTGGAAACAAAGTGCGCAGTGGAATTTTTAAAAATTTTCATCAGAGTAATTTCTAAAACACAAGTTTGACATGTTATATGTATAAATTAAACAGATCTTACTAACCTCAGTGTGCCGAAGAACCTCCGCAATCCGTGTAGAGAAGTAACGTTCTAGAAGAGCCTCAACCAACTGGTCTTCTTTGCTATTCTCTATCCACAACCGGAGTGAGTGTGGGCTCACACGTACAGCTCTTCCATCGGTGACTCTCCTTTCAACCAACAGAGAGAACCCAAAGCTAGTGTTCGTGATTTGTGAACAAAAGCTCTCAGGGAGTTTTCAGATGCTCACTAGAAGAGTATCACTCTTAATCTCTCAAATTGATCTGAGTAAATCATGAGACTCACTCCCTTTTTATACCTATTGGTCCTGGGGTCAGTCCATATCAGATTAAGTCTCAAAAACTCGAAACAGAATCAAGTTCGGATCAATATATGATAAGATCAGCGTAAAAACGTATAATCTTATTTCCCACTGATCGCAGGCCGAACACGTCATCCGACAGGCCAAACTCCCGAGAAAAAATCTCCACGAATCTTTTATTTTTCACTCGAGATTCTAAGGGATAAAGTCTCAGTTTTGATTCAAATAACCCAATAGAGAAGTTATCTGATCAAAACAAACTTTATCAAGGTAATCTCTAAGAAAATAAATCAATTCACAATAATTCTACAAGTTTATCTTGTTCTAATTTTGTCCAAAATTAAAACAACCAATAAACAGACAAGAATTATCTGATCGCAATAATTCAACAAGTTTATCTTGAACTAATTTCTTACAAAATTAATTCAACCGATAAACAGACATGAATTATTTGATTCTTACAAATTTTAAACCAATCTGATAAATCCGACATAAGTCACCAATTATTGAAAAAGCATGCCGTGTCGTTACAGGGCTTTGTGAGCTAGCAAAGGGGACCAAAATGGACCTATAAAGTTCAAGCTCATGATAATTATGAAACATAATATCCCAGATATACATTTCACAATTATCAACTCCAACGCTACTCCACTAAAAGCTTGGAGCTGCACTCTCGAACTTTATAGAATTACGAAGCTCGTGTAGCTAAGTCTCCATGACATATCATAGTGTATCGTATCCCCATATGATAATCCATAATCGACTTAAGGACAAGCTCTGTCTTACTTTCTCGATTATTTTTATCTTACGTTTCATTGTCTCACCATTAGAAAACTTACCATCCAAAGATAGTATACCATTCAGTTACACCTATGTATCCAAATGGTTGAGCGCTCTAGTTTTCCAATTACAAGACAACGCATATAAGAGGATATCATTACTCCTAAAGAAGAGCTATGGATTCCATATCTATGAATAACAAGTCTACGCTATCAAGAGTCATGCCTCCAACGTACCCGCATGCATACCACTATAGAGATGTGGGAGTCACCCATTGGTACATCAAAAGACACAAGTCGAGATAACGGGCCCACTATTCATCTCAAGATTAAGATACAATACAAATGACTGTCTAAAGTGAATCGATTTGCCAAGACAGAATTATTAATCCAAATCAATTTACTTTATGTCCCGATCCAACACGTCGTCACCTATGACAACGTGTCAATGTTTCTATTCACGGAGTCCAACTCCAATGGTCAAGACAAACCATCTCCCAAAAGGGATATAGACAACATAACAATCTTTACATGAATAAAGCGCCCAGCTTTATTCCCTCAATTGCGGATCATGTGTTTTAGACCATCACCTTAAGAATCTCGTCTTCCGCATAATCATCTCATCATATGCCCAATTCTTAAGGTTTAGACTGACAGTCTCAGACTACTGTTTGCTTATCATACATTCAACAAATATGAACGTAAAGAGGACAAGATTTGGTATATATAAAAGAATAAATTCTTTATTGATAAAAATGTCTCCAAAAACGTATTACATTTTTACTCCTTAGGGCATACATGTCTAACAATCTCCCACTTGCACTAAGTGAGTAAATACAACAAATTTTGCATCCCCATAGCATCCACATGCCTCTCGAAGACTCTACCAGTAAGTGTCTTCGTAAATGGACTAGCTAAATTGTCCTCTGACGCGATCTTGCACACCGTGACATGCCCGCCCTCAACGAAGTCCTTTATCACATGATACTTCCGATCAATGTGCTTACTCTTCTTGTGAAATCTTGGTTCCTTAGCATTAGCTACCGCCGCACTGTTATCACAGTACAGTGATACCGCTTTATCCATACCAGGAACTACCTCAAGATCCCCAAGGAACTTACGGAGCCATACTGCTTCTTTCGAAGCATCACTACCCGCCACATACTCGGCCTCCATCGTTAAATCTGAAGTACAATCTTGCTTCGCACTTCTCCAACTGATGGCACCGCCGTCCAGAGTAAACACAAACCCCGAAGTCGATTTCCTAGAATCCAGACAGGATTGAAATCTGAATCAGTGTATCCTAGAGGAGTCAAGTCCTCACCCGAATACACAAGCATATACCCTCGAGTCCTTCTCAGGTACTTGAAAATATGCTTTACCGCAACCCAATGGTTCGGTCCTGGATCCGCCTGAAATCGACTTACAATCCCGACCGCATAGCTAATATCCGGTCGAGTGCAAAGCATGGCATACATGAGACTACCCACTGCCGAAGCATAAGGCACCTTCTTCATGTATTCTCTTTCTTCATGAGACTTTGGAGAGTCTTTCTTAGAAAGAGTAATTCCAGACCTAGATGGTTGCCCACCTTTCTTGGAATCCTGCATTGCAAACCTCCTGAGAATTTTATCTATGTAGCCGGCCTGAGACAAAGCTATCATTTTGTTCTTCCTATCCCGAAGGATCTGGATACCTAGAACAAAATTAGCCTCACCCAAGTCCTTCATGTCAAACTGCTTGGTCAACCATAATTTGACCGATGACAACGCCCCAACGTCATTGCCAATTAGCAGAATGTCATCTACATAGAGCAGTAGAAAAACCACCTTCCCATCCTTTATGTGTTTGTAAACACATGGTTCATCCACGTTTTGTGAGAACCCATAAGTCTTGATCACTTGATCAAATCTTATGTTCCAAGAACGAGAAGCCTGCTTAAGTCCATAAATTGACTTTAGCAGCTTACAAACTTTACCCTCTTGACCCGTGACCTTAAACCCGTCTGGTTGTTCCATATAAATGGACTCATCAAGATAGCCATTTAAAAAAGTCGTCTTGACATCCATCTGCCAAATCTCGTAGTCGAGAGCGGCAACTATGGACAAGAGAATCCGGATGGACTTAAGCAGGACTACAGGTGAAAAGGTTTCCTCATAATCGATTCCTTCCTTTTGCGTATAACCCTTAGCTACCAGTCTAGCCTTAAAGGTTTCGACCTTTCCATCCACTCCTCTTTTCCAATTGTAGATCCACTTGCACCCTATGGGTTTTACCCCTTCAGGAAGATCCATAAGCTCCCAGACCTGATTAGGCTCCATAGACTTTATCTCTGTGTTCATGGCCTCTGTCCAGAGTTTTGAATCAACATCCTCCATAGCTTCTGCGTAAGTATAAGGATCCCTGTCATGTTCATCCGGTTCAGCCAAAAAGACCTACCCATTGAACATATACCTTTCAGGTTGACGCCCGATCCTCCCACTACGCCGAAGCCCCTGAGGTTGTTGTTCAGGTTCGTTTGGTTTTTCTACTCCGATCGAAATGGTTTCGTTCGGAACCTCCGGAGTGAACGAATCACCCCTTAACTCCTCAAGCACCACTTTGCTTCAAGATTTAAAGTCGTCCATGTAACTCTCCTCAAGGAAAGTTGCATTTGTTGAAACCACGACATTATTTTCCTTAGGGTTATAAAAATAACCCCCTTTAGTCCCTTTTGGATATCCTACAAACACGCAAACTTCCGAACGTGCTTCTAACTTGTTCGGATCCTTAAACAGGACATGAGCCGGACATCCCCATATGCGAATATGGTTTAAGGATGTCTTCCGTCTTGTCCACAACTCGTAAGGAGTTTTAGGGACCGATTTTGAAGGCACATTGTTCGATAGATAACATGCGATTTGTAGTGCATATCCCCAAAAGGATAAAGGTAATGATGAATAACTCATCATGGACCGAATCATGTCCAACAAAGTCCCATTCCTTCTCTCCGCTACGCCATTCTGCTGCGGAGTGCCCGGCGTAGTCAAATGGGATAAAATCCCATTCTCTAACAAGTGTCCCAAGAACTCATCAGAAAGGTATTCCCTACCTCGATCAGATCGAAGTGCCTTTATGGGCCTACCCAATTGCTTTTCCACTTCAGCCTGAAACTCCCTGAACTTATCATAAGTTTCGCTTTTTGTGGTGCATTAGGTACGCATACCCACATCTTGAGTAATCGTCAATAAAAGTGACGAAGTACTCATACCCCCCTCATGCCCGGATGTTCATCGGTCCGCAAACATAACTATGCACAAGTTCTAGAACCCCTGCGGCCTTATTGCCCTTAGACCCGTATGGTCTTTTGGTCATTTTACCCTCCAAACAAGATTCACATTGAGGTATAGATTCCACCTTTAAGTGACTCAAAGGTCCATCCCTTACCAACCTTTGAATCCTATTCAGGTTAATATGGCCAATGCGCAAATGCCAAAGATAAGTCTTATTAGAGTGAGAAGTTTTAAGTTTTTTTGAGTCATTATCATTTATCTCAGCATTAAGCAATAAGTCCATCTTAGGTTTGATAAAATATAGATTAGTTTGCATCCATCCAGAACAGACAAAAGATTTGTTTTTACGAATCACCTCTTTTTCATTAAAAGATACCACATAGGAGTTTTTAAATAAAGAAGATACAGAAATTAAATTCCTTTTAAATTTAGGAACATAAAAACAGTCTCGCAAAATAAAACTCCTATAATTATCAAAATAAAGATGGACATCTCCCACTGCTTCCGCTGAGACCAAGGATCCATCGCCCATCCGAAGCGTTAAGTCTTCACGAAGTAGACTTCTCGTTTCTTTGAATCCCTATAGAGAAACACAAACATGATTAGTTGCACTGGAATCTATGACCCAGATGTCACTGGATTCTTCAACCAAACAAGTTTCTAAATATAGAAGATCACACCTACCTCCCTTGGAAAGGAAGTCCTTGTAATGCTTCTTTATATGCCTGACCTTACCACAGAAGAAGCACTTAAGCTTCTTTGGGTTCTTCTTCTTCTTCTTCTTGCTCTTGGTTGTAGCAGGAATAGAAGACTTGCCACTCTTGGCCCGTTGCTTCTTTCCATTCCTAGAGTTAGGATTGGAACCAGAAGCAGCTACCATATTGGCCTCACCACCAGCAGGAGACTCCCTGATTAGCAGTTCAAACTCCTGTAACTGTTTCATCAGTTCTGTCAAGGTCATATCCCGTCTATTGCTTAAATTAAAAGTAGCTCTAAACGGAATAAATTCCTTAGATAGAGTCTCAAAGACCATAGTCATCTGAGTTTCAGCATCGATGTCGGCTCCATTGGTTTGAGCCTCAGCGAGGTAACCCATGACCAACATCATGTGCTCCTTTACAGATGTCCCCGGTCTCTGTCTACAGTTTAAGAGTTTTCGAAGCACCCCTTACCGCTTTGTTATAGCCTGGCCTCCAAACATATCCTCAAGATTATCCAAGATCTGCTTCACAGTCTCATAATCCTGATGTTGAGCCTACAGCACGTTGTTCAAGCTAGCCATAACATAGCAGCGGGCCTGATCATTAGCATCTTTCCAGCGATCGTACGCTTGGAATTGCTCATTACTTGAGTCTCTCGTAGGCCCGGGAGGACAAGGAGTTGTCAAAACATATTTCAGTTTCTCAAAGGAAAGGACGATGTCCAGGTTCTGTTTTCAATCATTATAGTTCTCACCGGTTAATTAGTTTTTGTCAAGTATCGATGATAAAGCATTTTTAGACATTTTCAATCTACAATAAAGAATCATATACCAAACATAAGCAAACATATATAATAATTTAGTAAGATAACACAATCATGTAAAATAATACAAATGCGTTTATGTGTCAAAACCTTGAAAATATCACAACCTTACAACGATAATTCCCAACTCAGAATTCAACAAGCTCCTAGGGGAGTCATGCCAAATTCAATCAGGAACACGGATCCCCTCCTGATTAATATATGCCATCCAGGACCCGTATGATCCAGCATATACTAATAATCATTTCTTTGGCCATTAATTTTATTAACAGAGCTTCTAGGGGAGGTTAATAACAAAATTAACGTGAGTGTATAACCACCGTTTCAATATTTTATCCATGATTTATAATCACCACCTAGGGGTGTGCAACCATAAATCATACTAAAATACCTTATCCTTTCAGAGATCCAATCTGGTACATGATAGAAATCCCTTCCTAGGGGTCGGGACCACCATGTTCTTCCTATGGACCAACGATGGAGGCCTTAGGTCCTCTCTTCGAAAACCTTCTCCCACTCAATCTTTTGAAGTCAAGGTTTTATTTTAAAAATATGCATGAACAATTTTAATATGAGTGGCACTCCCTATTCTATATGACATGTTATCAATATACATGGTAAATCATATTATAATGCAGACAAGCAAAGCAATCAAGCAAAGCTACAAGCAAAATAATAGTAACCGTAATATTATGGTTCCACCCTAGAGAATAGAAAACTAAGATTACAAGAGAATAATCGAGACATTTATCGATTCTTCATCCTTGAATCCTCAAGTTGTATCCTTCTTCATGTATTATCCATCTTCAAGTCTTCAATCCCGTATGAATCAAATAGTTCATATTTTCGATCATATCCAAATTTAATGTTTCTTAGAATCGTCCCAAAAATAAAATTGAAACTGCACCGAAAAAATTGCACATTTTCTGGACACCCGGTAGCTCTCGGTCGGCAGGCCAGTCTGGGTGATCGGCCTGCCAATTATGAAGGTTCGGCCTGCCGAACATGAAGGTTTGGCCTGCCGGCAGAGCACCAAAATTTCTGCCCCACTGTCAGCCTGCCGATCCGTGACCTCCGGCCTGTCGAACTGTGAGGTCCGGCATGCCGACCGAGCAGAAAACCGTCAATCCAGAAAATACAATTTTAATGTAATTCATCAATTTTATTTTCAACAATTCAAAAACATAAAATTAGAGACTCAGGAAATACCTAGAGGCGCCATCATCAATCTTCAAGATCCGACTTCTCGTCCGTCTTCTCTGAATAATTATTTAATTACAAAATTCTTACAAATTAAATAACAATTCCTAAACGGAGATGATAGTCTACCGTCTAATTATATGAAAAACCTAGATACACATTCTAACCTCTAAGGAACCATAACCGGTATTAATTAATTAATAAATAATTAAACAATGATTTAATCAACCATAATTAATTAATAAACATTCACCACATAATCCATGACAACATATATATTATATAGAAACCTAGAGTGCCATCTCTCTATAAAATTCAATTCAAGCATAGGAGAGATTAAGATCACAAAATTTATGCATATAACATGATCACAAACTTGCAAATTTATGTAAAAACCTCGGCTCTGATACCAATTGTTGGAAACAAAGTACGCAGCGGAATTTTTAGAAATTTTCATCAGAGTAATTTTTAACATGTTATATGTATAAATTAAACAGATCTTACTAACCTCAGTATGGCGAAGAACCTCCGCAATCCGTGTAGAGAAGTAACGTTCCAGAAGAGCCTCAACCAACTGGTCTTCTTTACTATTCTCTATCCACAACCGGAGTGAGTGTGGGCTCACACGTACAGCTCTTCCACCGGTGACTCTCCTTTCAACCAACAGAGAGAACCCAAAGCTAGTATTCGTGATTTGTGAACAAAAGCTCTCAGGGAGTTTTCAGATGCTCACTAGAAGAGTATCACTCTTAATCTCTCAAATTGATCTGAGTAAATCATGAGACTCACTCCCGTTTTATACCTATTGGTCCTAGGGTCAGTCCATATCAGATTAAGTCTCAAAAACTCGAAACAGAATCAAGTTCGGATCAATATCTGATAAGATCCGCGTAAAAATGCATAATCTTATTTCCTATTGATCGGCAGGCCGAACAGGCCAGTTCGGCAGGCCGAACACGGCATCCGGCAGGCCAAACTCCCGAGAAAAAATCTCCATGAATCTTTTATTTTGCACTCGAGATTCTAAGGGATAAAGTCTCAGTTTTGATTCAAATAACCCAATAGAGAAGTTATCTGATCAAAACAAACTTTATCAAGATAATCTCTAAGAAAATAAATCAATTCACAATAATTCTACAAGTTTATCTTGTTCTAATTTTATCCAAAATTAAAACAACCGATAAACAGACAAGAATTATCTGATCGCAATAATTCAACAAGCTAATCTTGAACTAATTTCTTACAAAATTAATTCAACCGATAAACAGACATGAATTATTTGATTCTTATAAATTTTAAACCAATCTGATAAATCCGACATAAGTCATCAATTATTGGAAAAGCATGCCGTGTCATTACAGGACTTTGTGAGCTAGCAAAGGGGACCAAAATGGACCTATAAAGTTCAAGCTCATGATAATTATGAAACCCAATATCCCAGATATACATTTCACAATTATCAACTCCAACGCTACTCCACTAAAAGCTTGGAGCTGCACTCTCAAACTTTATAGAATTACGAAGCTCGTGTAGCTAAGTCTCCATGACATATCATAGTGTATCGTATCCCCATATGATAATCCATAATCGGCTTAAGGACAAGCTCTGTCTTACCTTCCCGATTATTTTTATCTTACGTTCCATTGTCTCACCATTAGAAAACTTACCATCCAAAGATAGTATACCATTCAGTTACACCTATGTATCCAAATGGTTGAGCGCTCCAGTTTTTCAATTACAGGACAACGCATATAAGAGAATATCATTACTCCTAAAGAAGAGCTATGGATTTGATATCTATGAATAACAAGTCTACGCTATCAAGAGTCATGCCTCCAACGTACCGACATGCATACCACTATAGAGATGTGGGAGTCACCCATTAGTGCATCAAAAGACACAAGTCGAGATAACGGGTCCACTATTCATCTCAGGATTAAGATACAATACAAATGACTGTCTAAAGTGAATCGATTTGCCAAGACAGAATTATTAATCCAAATCAATTCACTTTATGTCCTGATCCAACATGTCGTCACCTATGACAACGCGCCAATGTTTCTATTCACGGAGTCCAACTCCAATAGTCAAGACAAACCATCTCCCAAAAGGGATATAGACAACATAATAATCTTTACATGAATAAAGCGCCCAGCTTTATTCCCTCAATTGCGGATCATGTGTTTTAGACCATCACCTTAAGAATCTCGTCTTCCGCATAATCATCTCATCATATGCCCAATTCTTAAGGTTTAGACTGACAGTCTCAGACTACTGTTTGCTTATCATACATTCAACAAATATGAACGTAAAGAGGACAAGATTTGGTATATATAAAAGAATAAATTCTTTATTGATAAAAATGTCTCCAAAAACGTATTACATTTTTACTCCTTAGGGCATACATGTCTAACAGTGGGGTGGTACGAGTTTGTTTGGCTAGTTATAGATTAGAATGTTAGGCTTTTTTTTTAATTAATGGTTGTGATTTGATTTTTTTAATTAATGGCTGAGATTAAACAAGGCATTTCAAACAAAAAATTAATAGAGTGAATTTTATGGGTATTAGTTTGATTAGTTTTGATTCAAGGGTGTTTTTGTAATTTGAGCAAAATACAGGGGTAGAATTTAGCCAACAATTTATTAGTTAACTTCCCTCTTTCTTTCTTTTTTTTTTTTTAATTTGAAAATACTCCCAAATCTTTTTGGAATTAACACTCCTACCTTAACCTTTTCAAACCTTTTCATTGATGCCCGTGAACATGGGCCAAAAGAGAAAAGGAGCAATGTTAAGGATAGAAAATAGGGAACATAAAAAAGGAGAATTATATTAGTAAAATTTACTCTTTATTTTGAGAATTCAAGTTAGGATTATGCCAAAAAGATGATTTTGCCCTTAACTTGTAAAAAGCATGCGTTTGAATTATGCTTAGAATGTAAGTGTGAGTAGGTTACACATTAGGACTAAATAGCAAGCCAAAAAGAGATCATTGACAAACGTCAAAATTAACATAGATCACATGTTCAGATGTTGCCACGTGCATGGGAGGTTACACTTCATGCATTATGAGAACCAAGGTGAGCTACATTGGTGCCAGGCCTTATAAGCTCCATCAAGCAAATCATGTTAGGATCGATGCCCTAAGGAATAAATACTTTAATTGTATTTATGAAATTTTTGATGAAATAAATAATAATACAAATATTTCACGTGTTAATGATAGTCCTCATATTAGTTTCATATTAATGACTGTATATCAGCAAACATATGATTTGTGACTATCAGAACCAAATCGTAGAATTGGGTACAGATGGAGTGTATACTGGGTAGATCGGATTCAAAGATTAATAGTCTAAATTATATAATCCACAATCTATGTATAAAGCTAGGCACTTTATATATGATAAGATTGTAATGAAGATTTATGTCCAATTGGAGAAGCTGCTTATCTTGGCCGTCCTAGCAAATTGACTCCATGCTAGACACACTAATATCGTAGACCTTGTGATGGTCGCACACTGGAGTAGACCTAAAATTGAATTGATTTAATAATAGTTCTATTTCATTTAAATCAATTCACTTTGATAATCATTTATATGTCATCTTAATCTTGAAGTGGATTCATGACTCCATGTTTGTAACTTTTATCTTTGATACGCCAAAGGTAGGAGTTCCAATGAACAAAAGCTCTCTTGTCGGTATGTTAGAGATGTAACTTATATTCGATAAGAGCATACTCTGTAAACATAGAATCCATCACTTTTTAATAAAGAGTTAATGTTTTTCCTTCAAAGGCATTATTTAGGTATTAAAAGCATATAACAAGGCCTCGGTCATCTGAATACATATAATAATTGAACGATCTTCTATTTTTATGTGTTACAAAAAGAATGAATTGTCTAATAGTGAAATAATGAAACTTTAAGATAAAATAATTAGAATTTAAAACAGAACCAAGTCCTTAAATCGATTATGGATAACTTATGTAGATATGTATAATATGAGAATTTATGGACAAGACTTATATTTCTGGAGTCTCATACATGTTATTATTGTTCAGTCAGAATTGTTGTTTTCTGGTCATCATCTAGTATATTAAATTATATTTAATTTATTGTTTATGGCATAATCATTTATGTGTCATCTTAATACTGAAGTGGATTCATGACTCCATGTTTGTAACATTTATCTTTTGATATGCTAAAGGCAAGAGTTCCAATAAATGAAAGCTTTATTGTCGGTATGTTAGAGATGTAACCTATATTCGATGAGGCTAGAAACCACAAATACAAAAGCCATAGCTTTTTAAGAAAGAGTTAATATTATCCTTTCAAAAGCATTATTTAGGTATTGGAAAATATAACAAGTCCTTAGTCATCTAGATACATATGGTAACCAGATAATCTTCCATTTGAATGTGTTAAAAAAGAATGAGTTGTCCAATGGTGAGGAACTTCAAGATAAAATAATCAAAATGTAAATGGATTACCTATGTAGATACATATAATATAAGAGGTCATGCACAAGACTTATATTTCAGGGGTCTCGTATTATGGTATTATTGTTCAATTAGAAGTGTTGTTTCTAGTCATCATCTGGTATGTTAAATTATATAAAATTTATTGTTTATAGCATAACCATTTATACCACATCTTAATCTTAAAGTGAATTCATGACTCCATGTTTGTAACTTTTATCTTTTGATATGCCAATGGTAGGAGTTTCAATGAACAACAACTCTGTTGTTGTGCGTTGGAGATGCAACCTATATTTGATAAGAGCATAATCCACAAACATAGAATCCATAGCTTTCTAAGAAAGAGTTAATGTTATCCTTTCAAGGCCATTATTTTGGTATTAGAAAAGATAGCAAGCCCTCGGTCATCCAGATATGTATGGTAACCGGATGATCTTCAATTTGCATGTGTTACAAAAAAAAAAAAAAAAAAAAAAGAATTGTCCAATGATGAAGAACTTCAAGATAAAATAATCAGAATGAAAAAGGAACCAAGTCCTTAATTCTATTATAGATAACCTATGTAGATACATATAATATGAAAAGTTATGGTATGATTGTTTAGTCAGAAGTGTTGTTTTTGGTCATCATCTGGTACATTCAATTATATTTAATTTATTGTTTATAGCATAATCATTTATGTATCATCTTAATCTTGAAGTATATTCATGACTCCATGTTTGTAACTTTTATCTTTTGATATGCCAAAGGCAAGAGTTTCAATAAACAAAAGCTCTATTGTCATGTGTTGGAGATACAATCTACATTCGATGAGAGCATAATCTTTAGACATAAAATCTTGAAGGCCATCTAAGTTTTCTTTTGAAAGTTTATCCTTATAGAAAGTCTTTTATCTTCCCTATTTACAGACACAAAACATTTTGCTTTACACTTATTGTAATAACCCGCCTTATTAGGCCGTCACTTAGCTTGTTTAAACTTGATTTATTTAAACTTATTCTTACTTATCAATAAAAAAATACTGGGTAAAATTTTTTAACATACTTTAAAACACACTTTAAACTATTGCAACATCTATTATAGCATAAATTGAAACATAAGTACAAAACTTGACTTAATAATCATTCAAACCATTCCGTAAAATAAATCTTTTAAAATGTTTATCGTAAAACATTTCCCATAAGACATTTCTTAAACATTTATTATCTTGAAATTCTTAAAGTAATTTATTTTTTAAACATACTTCAAAAATAACTTGCATAACAATTACAAACACAATTGCAAACATATATAAAGCATTTGAAAATTATTTTCTTCATGCCATAAGTGAGGTTTGAGACTTACTTGAATTTTGCTTTAGTGTTCCAACTTTATTCTTTTCCTTTTTATTAGTTAGTTTTGTGTCTAGTTCAAATGACACGTGACTATTAGCTAACTTTTTTACTGACCTACTCGATAGATTACGAAACTCAAACATTTCTGTCCATTCCTTATATTTAACTTTGTAACTTATCGGTTTATCCATCCTTTACTTAACTTGAGTGTCCCTTAGTCAATTTTCCCAACATACTTGATGGTTTTGTTACTTAACGTGATACAAATATTTTCCATCTAAGGACGTTTTACTAATTCAAAGTGCTCGGCTCTATTTTACCGGCTTCTTTAAAAATGATGATTTTACCCTTAATAGGTTTTTTCATAAGACTCGTAACTTAAACATTACTTTATTAAACTTCTCATTTTTTTAATCATCTTGTTACGAACATGTTATAGAAAATTTCTTGCTAAGAGGCATTTTCCTAAATCGGTCGTTTAGGGTCCATTTTTGGCCTTTTGTGAAAAATGATAATATTGCACTTGACGAGTCTTAGAAACTTTTCGGAACCTATTTTAACCAAAACTTACATTTTTTTGCTTCTTGTAACATTACAAAAAACTAAACATCAATTTTCTTTTTGTGGAAAAACTATTTTACTAAGACTTTATGATTTTGACCTATAATGCAAAAATCTTGACATTTACACCATTAACGTTTTTCTCTTAGAAAATTAACAAATTCTTTTGAGCTTTCAAGCATAAAATTAATTGTTGCCCACAATTGCAACAAAAAGAACCAGCTTACATAGTGGAAAATTCAGTTCCATATGGTTTTATGGTTTTAACTTGAAACACAAAAAATCCCCCCAAAATAACAACTATTTTATACCAAAAAGTCCAGTTTTTAACAAGGAACTTAAAAAAGCTCCTTGGTTAAACTCAACAAGTGTTAAAACATTCTTCATATTACCATTTTGAAATTTTGCGATTAAATCTCATAAAATTCATAACTCACGTGCAAAATTTTCACGCATTGTTTGCAATTCTTGACAGTTTATATAAGTTCTACACCTTTTGTGTTTTAATTTTCCTCAAATTCTCTTTATAGGGGAGTTTTGGGCTTTTTCAAAATTGTCAAGTTTGAAATAATTTTTTCAATTTAGTCCTTTCAAAATTTTATGAAACTTGTTTATAAAAGTTATTAACTTCACTATTATAGGCAAATCTTATGATTTGCTTGGAAAATAAAGTGGTTTCTAAAACCACCAAAATCATGTTTCCTTGAAATTACATCAAAACTTTGTTTTAGAGCAAAGTTTTCCAAACTTGAATTTAAAGTATGAAAAACCCTACTTCCTAGCCTTTAAGCATCATAATCATACACAAAACATACCACATAAACATGTCATAGTCCATATTTAAGCAATTACAAGCCAAGCTTCCATGAAACTTTAAAGTAGAAGGGTTTATGCTTTTACCCATAATTTTGTAAGATTTGTGATTCTCCATGAAAGGCATGAGTCTGGCCAAACTTCCTTAACAAGATTCACTACAAAACCCCCCATTAAAACCATAAAAAACTCAAGAAAAAACACAAAATCCCATAAGGAAAAAGTTGAAATTTTTACCTTAAAAAGTGCTTGTTCTTGAACTAGTAGTCTTGAATTTTGAGTTTAAGCTTGATTTGAGGTTTAAACATGAAAAAAATCTTTGAAAGATCAAAAGTTAGCTGTCGATTTTTTTGGAGGAGAAAAATGGCTTATTTTTGCATATTATGCATAAAAATGATGGTGATAAGTCTTGTCCTTATCACTTAAGGACTTGTTTATTATTTTACATAATTTGGGGGCTAATTTAAAATAAAAATAACTTGCCCCACATAAGGAACCAAATCTTCCATAAGAGAGAGGTGTCAAATTTTTACCTTTTAGGTGGCATTTTGACCTTTTAGGTGGCATTTTGGTAGGTCCTGCAACCTTTTACACGGTGTAAATTTACACTACACTATTTTTGTTAACTGCCAATATATTTCTTATATGGTCATAAGCTCGTACAACATTCCATACTAATGCACATACTCCACATATTACCATTTTTATACTACTTAGCTTTGTACAGTCCAATTCTTATACTGAATTTACTTTTGCAATATAATTTCCATACTGTAAACTTTATACAGTATAATTTCTATATTGCTTAGCTTTATCAGTGTAATTCTTAGGCTTTATTATTCTAATATTTTATAATTTTCTATATTTTTATATAGTATTTTTTCTTAAACTATATTTCTATTTCAAAATTTGTTACAACACATTCTATAACAATTAAGTTTTCTAGCTTTTTTTCTTATCTTTTCTTCTTGGTTCAAGACTATAGCATGAATTTTATTCTTAAAAATTTCATTGTCACTTTTATAGAATTTGTCGTAAAAATCAAATTTTTACAATAATCGTCATTATGCTAAAATCGCTTCTGAATTTTAACAATTTTTGTTAAGCATAAACTTTAGGTCACAAAATTTGTACTTAAAATACTTAACATAAATCCTTAATCATTGTATATGTAATGCAACAAAAATTCTTGGGTATCATATTTACGCTCAAAATTTTGACGAGAACACTAAGGACACTTAGTTGCTATAGCTCGGACTCTTCTTTTCCTAGCACATAGACTCGTACCCATCTTAGGTAGACCTTTATTAGTAACATTAGTAAAATGAACTAGACCTTTTACATATATTTTTATTTCAGTTGGAAGTTCAAAACGAGAAAGAACTCATAGACAAGTGACTTTGGTATTGTATTTCTGTCTAATTTCTTTCTGAGAAAGGGAAGAAAAGTATTTCTTCAAGTGATTGTATTTAGGTTCCATGATTTGAGAAAGTAAGAAGGGATTCGTGTTAGTGAATTTAGAGCTTTGAGTGTATCCGAGAATGCTTAAAGATTATTAAGAAGATTTTGCGGGATTAAGAGAGAAAAGTTGGAGAATTTTTTGAGCAATATGTTTGAAGGTCAAAGAATTTTGAAGGTTTTCTAGAAATTTTTTGGGAAAAGTTTTGAAGTTTTAAAAAGAAGGTAGAGAGAATTCGAGAGCTTAAAGAGAAAAGTAAAATTTTAGAGAGAGAAAAAACTGAGAATTCTAAGCTTCAGTATACAGTGAATAATTTTATAGACAAAGAATGCAATAATGTTTAGACATAGGGGAAACTATACAGACACGTGTAAGAGTTATTCTAGTTGGGCGAAATAGTAATTGGGCTAAGTGAACTAGAAATCTAAAATAATGAGCCGAAACAAACAACACTTATTTATAAAGAAAAAGAAAATATTTTTGTGATTTTAAATTTTTTTAAATTTTTTTGTTTTAAACATTTTTTTTAAAATCTTTACGTTTTTATATATTTTAAGAAAAATTCTAAGAATCAGAAAAATTAATTTTAATCATTTCATTTAAATGCATATCTAGAGCTCGTTGATATAAACTACTAACTAATCTTAATGACTCCAATATCCATCACCCAACCACTTTAATGAATTTTTGAAATTATTTTTCTAAAATTTAGGAAAATAACACATAAACAAAACAAAAATAATACACAAAAACAAAAATACTAAGTTACGGTTGAAAATGGGTCAACATCCATATAATCTAAACCAGAAAGATATTTAGAATGACATAAATAGTGTTTAGATATAAATGGACTCTTTTGAAAAATTTTCCAAGAACTTGCTTCATATTTTCCTAAATCAGAATAATTTTCTTTCACAACAAAATCCTTTTTCATAGAATTTTTTTTTATAGAATCAGATTTACAAGTTTCACCTTTTTTCAACATCAAATTTGCAAGTTCGTATGCTTCATCAAACGAAGACTGATCTTTTTCAATCGGACTCTTTTGAAAAATTTTCCAAGAACTTGCTTCATATTTTCCTAAATCAGAATAAGTTTCTTTCACAACAAAATCCTTTTTCATAGAATTTTCTTTTATAGAATTAGATTTACAAGTTTCACCTTTTTTCAACATCAAATTTGCAAGTTCATATGCTTCATCAATCGAAGACTGATCTTTTTCAATTGGTTCAATTTCATAATTTTCAAAATTAGTAGATTATTTCAACGTATTGAACACATTAAATTCAAAAGTCATGTTTTCAAAAGACAATTTTAAAACTATATTTCTATAATTAATCAAAGCATTAAAAGTTACAAGAAATTTATGACTTAAAATGATAAGGATTTGAATATTTAAAGTGGCAATAGGTTGTGTATCTAAAACAATAAAGTCTATTACGTAATAAAACTTATAAATTTGAACTAACACATCCTCAACAACTCCTCTTAGAATTTTCACAAAACGATTACCTAACTGAAGTGTAATAGATGCTGGCATAAGTTTACCTAAACCTAACTATTGGTAGATAGAATACGGCAAAAGATTGACACTAGCACTAAGATCTAGCAATGCATGTTTAATTTGAGTGTTTCCTATGATGCAATAAATTGTGGGACAACCTGGATCTTTGAACTTGGATGGTGAATCATATTGAATGATTCACACTCTCAGCTAAAAATGCAGTCTTAGTCACATTAAGCTTCTTTATTTATTGTGCATAAATCTTTCAAAAATTTAGCATAAGATGAGAGTTGTTTGATTGCATCTAACAGTAGAATGTTAATTTTGGCTTGCTTGAGAAGTTCAAAAATTTTAACATTTTTATTAGACTTTTTTTCAAAAGCAGAACTTGAGGAGAAGGAACTTTTGAAACTAATTTTTCTTTTGAAACTTTTTTTTTCAGAATTTTCCTCATTAATATTAACATTATCATCACTTTTGAAAGTTGAATTAGCCTTTTGATCTTTTGAAGTCATGGTTCTATCAACGGTTTTTCTATTTCGAAGAGATATAACAAAATTAATAGTTTCTTATTGTGGTGGGGGACTTGAAGAGCAACTTCATTAACAGATGGTAATGTATGTGTTGAGTAGGAAATTTGCCTTTCTTAAATGCGAAGTAAAGAAGTAAGATTAGAATGCTCTTTAATTTTATAAATTGTGGAAATCTGGTTCATATCCCCCTTCTTAGGGATCTTAATTGAAGAATATTTTTCTTTTAATGTAGATTATCCCTTATTGTTAGTTGATTCCTGATTTTTAGTCAATCACCTAATTTAGCTACACCTGATTTAGCTCCTTGATCCTAGGAATTATTTCTGATTTTGTGCTAATGTAATTAAGCTGATTAAAAGGCAGATGTAAATTAGCTTTATACGTCTAACCTATATATAATGTACTCTTCTCTCATTTTTTGAATAAGAAAGAATACACTTTATTTAGCCTTTTTCTACATGGTATCAGAGCGTACCTGATATCCTCCATGGCCACCAAAATTCCTCCTTCCTCCTCTTCCACTTCCGATGTTATTCCTGTCCAGGAAATAGTTCCTTCTAGCAGCCACCCATTAACCGAAAATTCACCCATTACCGTGCATAAACTCACAGGCCAAAATTATATTCAATGGTCTTAGTCAGTTTTGATGTTTATATACGGAAAGGGAAAGGATGAATTCATTTTCGGAGAGGCAGCCCCTCCAAAGAAGGAAGACCCTGGTTTCAGAAAATGGAATGCTAAAAATAACATTGTCATGTCATGGCTCATAAACTCCATGACTGTTGAAATTGGTGAGAACTTCGTGTTTTATGAGATGGCAAAGGAGATATGGAATGCAGCAAAGGAAACCTACTCTGACAAGGAGAATACATCAGAAATTTTTGAGATTGAAAGAGCTCTACATGAATTACGTCAAAGTGATCTTTCTGTCACCCAATACTTCAACTCTCTCATTCGGAGATGGCAGCAACTTGATGGGTTTGAGTCCTACGATTGGGCCTGCCCCATTGATGCAGTGAAATACAAGGCAATCCTAGAAAAGAAAAGAACCTTTAAGTTCTTACTAGGGTTAGACAAAAGCCTTGATGAAGTCCATGGTCGAATCTTGGGAATGAAACCACTTCCATCCATCCGAGAAGCTTTTTCTGAAGTCCGACGTGAAAAGAGCAGGAGGAAGGTAATGCTTGGCTCATCAACAGTTGAAACTCCAGCACTAGCCGTTCACAGGAATCCAAACTTCAACCAAGAAAGAAAGGAAAGGCCTAAATGTGAACACTGTAGAAAGATGGGACATACAAAGACAAGTGATGGGATCTTCATCGCAAACCACCAGATTACAAACCTAAACCAAGGCGTGGAAACAGTGCTGCCACTTCAACCGAGGATCAGTCCACCAAAACTGAAGGCAGCCCATTCACTAAGGAACAATTAGAGGCTCTTCAGACAATCCTAGCCCAAGCCAACCAGTCTCAAAACTCAGTCATAGGAACTGGTTCTCTTGCACAGAAAGGTAAGGCACTAAAAGTCATTACATTTCACAAAGAACAATCTAGTTCTTGGATTATTGACTCATGCACCTCTGACCATATGACGGGAGATGCAAACTTACTTCAGAATTTCATTCCATGTTCACATACTACATCTATCCGAATAGCTGATGGATCTCTATCAAAAGTTGCTGGCTATGGATCAGTGCCTCTTACCAATGAGATTGTTCTCAACTCTGTGCTACTTGTGCCAAAGCTTGATTGTAACCTTTTATCCATTAACAAGCTAACTAAGGACCTAAACTGTATTGCTAATTTTTCTTCTAAATCTTGCAAATTTCAAGACTTGGTTTCGGGGAGGATGATTGGCAATGCTGATGTATGTGACGGTCTATACCTTCTCAAGAATAAAAGGAGTCATGAAGGGCTTCATCAACCAACCAATTGTGTCTCTAAAAGTATTATGTCTACATCTGTCTCTAGTTTAAATAAGGATGATGCAATCATGTTATGGCATTTTCGTTTGGGTCACCTAAATTTCATTTATCTTTCAAAATTGTTCCCATCATTGTTTGTTAATAAAAATCCAAAATTGCTGAATTGTGAAGTTTGTTAATTTTCAAAGCATGTTCGAAATTCATATCTAATTTCTCCATACATATCATCTAGACCATTTGTAACTATCCATAGTGATGTGTGGGGTCCCTCAAGGGTAAAAAACATAATCGGATCACGATGGTTTGTTTTATTTGTTGATGATCATACTCATGCCACTTGGGTCTTTCTGATGAAAGATACATCAGAAGTAGGACAAATTTTCCAAACTTTTTCAAGAATGATCCAAACACAATTTAATTCAAAAATCCAAATCTTTAGAACAGATAATGCTAGGGAATACTTTGCATCACATCTTGGAAATTATCTCCTTGACTTAGGAATAGTTTATCAAAGTTCTTGTGTAGATACACCCCAACAAAATGGAATTGTTGAAAGAAAAAACCGTCATCTACTTGAAGTAACTCGATCTCTCCTTTTCACATATAATGTGCCCAAGCATTTCTGGGGGGAAGCCGTGTTAACAGCAGCCTATCTTATAAACCAAATGCCTTCTAAAATATTGTCCTTTAAAACACCATGTGAAAAGCTCCTTGAGTCCTTTCCAACAACTCCTTTGATCTCAACAATTCCGATAAAAATTTTCGGGTGTTCAGCATTTGTACACATTCATCAAAACCATCGAAGTAAACTAGATCCTAAATCCGAAAAATGCATCTTCCTTGGTTATTCACCAACCCAAAAAGGGTACAGATGTTTTTCCACCACAAAGGGACGATTCTACACCACTATGGATGTTACTTTTCATGAGGATCAACCATTCTTTCCAAAATCCACCATTCAGGGGGAGAATAATCAGAGTGAATGGCAGATTTGGGAAACAAGTTTTGAGTCCCAACCAAGTCTTCCAAGTCAACCAAGTCTTTCGAGTCAACCAAGTCTTCCAAGTCCATCTTCTTTTGAGTCAAACTCACCTCCCATTCCTCAACCAGTTTCAGATAATTCTGTCCTAATACCAACATCAGGTGAAGTCCGATCAGAAACTCCTCTTATTCACGAAGATGAAGAACTGAATACACAACAGATGCAAAGTCAAGAATCTGAACCTAATACCGAAGCCCAAAATGAGCCAGGTAATAGCAATACTGTTTCTGAACCTGATGTTTCGATTAATGATCTTGGTTGGCCAATTGCTATACGGAAGGGGGTGCGTTCATGCACTCAACATCCTATATCTAAATATGTTTCTTATGCAAGTTTGTCCTCTAGTTTTCGGGCCTTTACTACTAATCTAGTAGCAATTGAAATTCCAAAGGACATCCACGAAGCTTTGAAACATCCAAAGTGGAAAGCTGTAGTTGAAGAAGAAATCAAGGCCTTGGAGAAGAATGGCACATGGGAGATAATTAGCCTGCCAAAGGATCAACAAACGGTAGGGTGTAAATGAATTTTCACCATCAAGTATAACGCAGATGGCAGTATAGATAGGCACAAAGCAAGACTTGTAGCAAAAGGATTCACACAGTCCTATGGAATCGACTATCAAGAAACTTTTGCACCTGTTGCGAAGCTCAACACTGTCAGAGTTCTTCTGTCCATTGCCGCCAACCTTGACTGGCCATTATACCAACTAGATGTCAAGAATGCTTTTCTCAATGGTAACCTAGAGGAAGAGGTCTACACGGAGATACCTCCTGGTCTAATGATAAAGAATCCACCAGAAGCAGTCTGTAAACTCAAGAAGTCTCTTTATGGACTCAAACAATCCCCAAGGGCTTAGTTTGACAGATTTACCAGAGCAATGAAGAAGTTTGGATATTACCAATGTCAATCAGATCACACTATGTTCCAAAGAAACACTTCCAAAGGAAAAAGGGTAATCCTTATAGTGTATGTTGATGACATTGTAGTAACAGGAGATGATAGGAAAGGGATACAAGAGCTAAAAAAGTTCCTAGCAAAGGAATTCGAGATCAAAGACTTAGGGTTTCTAAAATACTTTCTTGGGATGGAAGTGGCTCGTTCCAGCAAAGGTATTTGTGTTACTCAACATAAATATATATTGGATCTCCTCAAGGAAACAGGAATGCTAGGATGCAAGCCTATCGATACACCCATGGACTCTGTAAAGAAGTTGGGAATTGAGCAAGAATGACCTCCAGTAGATAAAGGGAGATATCAACGTCTGGTTGGAAAGTTGATATATCTCTCACACACCCGACCTGATATTGGTTTTTCTGTGAGTGTTGTTAGTCAATTTATGAACAATCCCAAAGAAGATCATCTTGAAGTCGTTCTTAGAATTATCAGATATTTGAAAATGACTCCAGGAAAGGGACTCTTCTTGAAAAGAAACAATGACAGAAGTGTCAAAGTTTACACGGATGCAGATTGGGCAGGATCACCAACCGATAAAAGATCAACCTCTGGATACTGCACGTATGTATGGGGAAACTTGGTAACTTGGAGGAGTAAAAAGCAATCAGTTGTTGCTAGGAGTAGTGCTAAAGCCGAATTCAGAGCTCTTGCACTTGGAATTTGTGAAGTTATGTGGATCCAACGACTACTTGCATAACTAAACCTATCCAGAGAAGAACCACTGAAAGTGTTTTGTGACAATCAGGCAGCCATCAGTATTGCAAGGAATCCTGTCCACCATGATCGCACAAAACACATTGAGATTGATCGGCATTTCATCAAAGAGAAAATTGAGACTGATGTCATTTCATTGTCCTACATTTCTACTCGCCTTCAAATAGCCGACATTCTTACGAAAGCTCTTCCAAGAACCAGTTTCAATGAATTGAGTTCCAAGTTGGGAATGATCAACATCTACCACCCAACTTGAGGGGGAGTGTGGAAATCCGGTTCATATCCCCCTTCTTAGGGATCTTAATTGAAGAATATTTTTCTTTTAATGTAGATTATCCCTGATTGTTAGTTGATTCCTGATTTTTAGTCAATCACCTAATTTAGCTAATCACCTGATTTAGCTCCCTGATCCTAGGAATTATTTCTGATTTTGTGCTAATGTAATTAAGCTGATTAGAAGGCAGATGTAAATTAGCTTTATAGGTCTAACCTATATATAATGTACTCTTCTCTCATTTTCTGAATAAGAAAGAATACACTTTATTCAGCCTTTTTCTACATAAATGTAAAAGTGCGAGTGTTGTGAATTTCTTGTTTTTGAATGAATGCTTTTTGAGTTTGCATGAATGATTGCAAAGTGTCTTCAAGAGTTTTGACTCATGAATGAAGATTTTTAGAAGGTGAAAAATTTTGTGGAGGCTTTTAAAAATTTTGTGGATTGGGTGAATATTGTGGATTTTAAGGTTGCTGTGGATATGTGGACGATTTTGAGAATCTTAAGGTGGCTGTGGCAGTGGTTGAAATTGTTGTTATTGTTGATCATTCCTCCAACTAAAGTTGGGATAGTTTCTCCAACGTGAATTGTATGCGTCAAAATATAGGGATGAATATGGCTTCTTAACTATGTCCAATTGATTTGTGTAATTCACCTATTCATGGGAC
The DNA here is from genome assembly GCA_025403435.1 of Artocarpus heterophyllus. Taxonomy (NCBI): domain Eukaryota; kingdom Viridiplantae; phylum Streptophyta; class Magnoliopsida; order Rosales; family Moraceae; genus Artocarpus; species Artocarpus heterophyllus. The sequence continues at coordinate 26,498,640 of CM046334.1, forward strand.
TCTTCGTTAAATATTAGGCATTTATAAATTGAGTGTTCCAGAGTTTAGCAAGCACTACACAGAATTTTAATTTTGGGTTCTTGAACATTTCTAAGTTCTATGGCTTCAATTTTTCTAGCCACACATGCTATCCTAGCATGTAGGTCATTCTCTTAACTAAGTTGAAGAACACCTTTTTGAGCATTAGCCTAATTGAGCCTTCAAATATTAACATGTTGCTAGTATTTAGAGTTATTAGATAAGTTATCTAGAAAATGTAACACTTTATCAGGTTCTTTATCAAGGAATTCTCTATTACACATTGTTTTAATGAATTAACGGGTTTCAGGAGTTAAACCTTAAAAAATATATATATAACTCCATTTTTCAAAACCTTGATGTGGGCAAGAGTTCAACAAATCCTTAAAATGTTCTTAACATTGAAAATAGACTTCCTTTGCACTTTGGAAAAAATTTTAAATTTATTTCTTTAGAGCATTGGTTTTATGAGTTGGAAAGAAATTTTCTTTTCAAAAACTCAGTTTGTATTTCTTGCCATATGCCAATTAATCTTGGTTTTAAAGAAGTAAGCCAAGTTTTAGCTTTGTGTTTTAAAGAAAAAGGAAAAAGCTTAAGTTTAGCAACTTCATTTGAAACATTTTGATATGTGACAGTAGCACAAATGTCTTCAAACTCTCTAAGATGCAAGTACGAATCCTCATATTCTAAACCATGAAAATTTAAAAGCAAATTAATCATGCCCAGCTTAAACCTAAAGTTATAAGCATTAAGAGGAAAAACAAGATGTTGTAGATTCATGGGGTGGTTGTAAATAATCACACATTGAACAAACAACAAGATTGATGATATGTTGATTAACAAGGTTATCATTATTAACACTTTCATCACCAACCATTTTGTTTAAATGTGAAGATGTAACAGACAAAACAAGTAGTACAACAAGTTCTGGACTTTTCCAAACTAAATGACAAGATTATGACGTACAAGACCAAGCATGCATGCAAAACAAAGATAATTGCAAAAAGAAAAAAAACAAAAATTTTGTCTGTGTGAATAATAATAAATCCTAACATGCAAACGGCGTAAACAATAACTTTTTTTTGTTTGTTTTTTTGCTTTTTTATTTTATTTTTGTTATTTTTGGTATCTGCAAAACAAAGAAAATTAACAACAAAAATATTAACAGGATCGGGTGGTACAACCATCTTTTAAGATAACGAAAAAAAAAACATGTTAAAAAGTAAAAGTTAGAAGTTATATTCGATAGTTGAAAGTTAGAAGTGCTGGAAATATAAAAGTTAAATGTTAGAAAGTTAGAAAGAAAAATAAAGTAAAGAAAAATAGAAGTGTAGATAATAAAACTATCACAAGAAAGATTGTTGCTCCAGTGAGCAAGGTAGTGTGTGATAGAAATAAAAAAATAAATCGCAGAAATATATATGCACCATAATAAGGTGGTTTATCTAGCCATGTATATAATATACTAACATATTGTCCTTATATCTATTAGTTCCTCGGCAACGGCGCCAAATACTTGTTCATGTTTAAAATTATAAGTAGGATATAATCTTAAGTATAAGATTATCTAAGTAATAATACTCAGTGAATCCATAGTTGATCTCGTAGGAAAAAGGTATTGCAAAGGGCCAATATATCAGTTATATTATCTATTTATTTGTTAAAGAATTTGAGAATTAAAGTTAATTGTTTACAATTTATTTATAATATTTACACTTTTTTTACATTTTCTATTTTTAGATTATCTTTTGTAATTTTTGGAATTTCAATAATAAGAAATGTGATTTAATTTAAATGGAAGATGAAACTTTGATAATAAGAGCAATTAATTTAGAAGAAACAACAATTATAACAGTGTTGAAGATTAAGAGTTTTATTCTTGCAATTAACTTAAATACATTTTAGTTTTTCTAAAATTATTTATTAAAATGGTTTAACCATGCAATATGCCAATTTTTTGTCAACAATAAACCAAGAGTTACCAAACATTTAATGTACCAATTCATGTCTACAATGCAACAAAAACTCATTTTAACAAGTAAGTAAGATTTTAAAATTAACTAACTAAAATTACTAACAAAATTAAAGTTAAGCATTTTTACGTTGCCATTTCCTTTTTGCGAATAACCAAAGTGTTCGTAAGCATTACGTGCACTAGCCTATATCTGTGAAAATTTAAAACTTAATTTTACAAGAATTTTAGTGAGGTTAACAAGAAAATCATAAGTTTCTTAAAAATTGATTTTGACAATATAACTACTTAGAAAACTTTAAAAAACTAAATATTTAAATTAATTTTGTCCAAAATTTCTCCTTTCTTCTCAGCTAAAAAAGAAATTAGAAAGAAACAATAAAAGTAAAAACACACATAATATTATTAAACATAATTATTTTACAACATAAAAACTAGAAATATTTTACAAAAAATATAAAATTAAAGCTAAGAGAAAAACTAACCTAAATAAGAGGGAAAGAAAGAAAAAAACACCAAAAATGGAGAAGAGGGGAGAGAATTACATTGGAGGGAGGGGGTGTTTATAGGATGGAAAAATTACTATTTACATATAATTTTATTTATTTTATTAATTATTTTTATTAATTTCTTTGGATATATTTTTTATTTTTTAATGAAAAATGAGTAGGATGGCAATTTAGGATTTTTTTTAGAATTTTTTTAAATAATTATCACTACCCCACAATCAACATTTAGAGCTAATATTTATTTATTTTTGACTTTTTTTTTCTTTTCATTTTTGCATGAAAGAAGCCTTTAATGCGTTGATTTTAACTTAAAATCTAATGTGGTGCTTGTACTGGTCGGATGAACGATGTTGATAGTGCGGACTTTGACTGGATTAGTGAACCGAATTCAACAGCACTAAGCAATAGATCTTGACCATTGATTGATTCACATGCTGATCATGTAGCCGAGAAAACAAAAGCATGTGGAACATAACACATTGAATCCTGAGCTAATCTTTGAATTTGGCAAAGACACGCGTACACCTGAGATGAGCTGGATAGTTTAATCGGATGGCCCAGGTGATGACACTTGGTATTTCTATTAATTTTTAATTTTCTTTTTAGTTCTTATGCATTTGAGGTCCTTTTTTCCTGTTTTCGCACCGTTTCGCTCCTTTTTTCTTCCAGTTTTCAAATCTAAAACACCATAAACAAATTACGATTAATTATTTTGCAAACATAATTTTACAACAATTTTAAAGTTATTTATTTTACAATAAACACACAAAAAATACTAAAAATAAATAAAAACTTTTAAAATTAACAAACCTTAATATTTTCATACAATTATATTATTTCAAACTCTAGAATATTTTTTAGAAATTACTAGAAATATTATAAAATATATTTACAAACTAAAAACTTATTTTCAAACACTTTCTGATTAAAAATAAAATCACATAACGTTATTTTTATCGTTTAATTATTTTCAAACTAGTTAATTATTAAACACACAAAAACGATGCTAAAAATTACTAAAAATATTATTAAACATAAAATATACTAGAATATATAATTAAACATATTTTTATACTAAAATACTATTTAACACACAAATGTTGTAATTAAGGAGTTTAACGATAAATATGAATGCGAAATGAATGATTTTAACCCTAAGAAATGTGCATTTTTGCAGCCTCGTCAAGCACTAAGGCACCAAAAAGCTAGAGTCGAGCGCCTACTTGAATTTTATTGATATTAAAGTAGTGAGACTTTATGTTGTTTTGAACCATTGTGTTTATAGGTTATAACCTTTCATTTGATATTAACTAGCTGTCATCACATCATATCTATTATATTAGATATCTTGTTTCATTGAAGAACACCTTTATGTGAAAGGTTACATAAATTACAACAGTTGTATCCGCTCACTAAAAGATACCCTTGTGTTTTATTCATGCTCTAGATTTTTTAGGTTTCATATTTTGTTTCAAAAAAGGATTGTTGTAGCTTGCGGTTAATTTGCTATAAAATCCATTAGCAAACTTTCATAGTCGGGCAAATGAAACATTAAGCAAAATATTCCTATATGCCTCAAAACTGACCTTTTGTTTATAAATTTTTGCACTTCTACTTTTAGATTTCTACCCATATTCTTTAACAATCTCAAGGTTTTAATTTCTACAATGGAGGTTGAGAAATACATGGCCTTTTTCCTCAACCTTAGCGTTCAACTTGATCGTTTCAATGGAACGAACTTCACCTACTAGAAAAGAAAATTATTTTTCCTTCTTACAGTCCTTAAGATTGCATATTTCCTTGATCCAAAGTTGAAGTAATATGCTAGGGTCACATTCTCAACACGCCGTCAGATAGGCTCTATAATCTTTACAACTTGATGCAATCATCTATGAAGATTTGGAATGCACTCGGGTATACATATAAGATTGAAAAGCAAATATTTGAATTCTCTATGATTGATTCAAAGTCTGTTCTTGATTAAACTCATAAGTTGCAAGTTTTGGTTACTAAGTTTCGTGTAAAAAGTCAAAATTTCTGTAGCATATGAAGTGGGGGCTATCATTGCTAAACTACCCCAACATTGGAATGGTTATATAAAGAAACTCCATAAAGAGATGACATAACTTTATAAGAGTTATAAAAACATTTGAGAATTGAAGAAAAGACAACATCTCATGATTCCAAAGGCAAAATTCTAAATTCTTCTAAAGTTAATGTCATGAGAATAAGTGAATTCCAGAAGAACTTCAAAGTCAATAATGACAAGAAGCTCAAGAAGTTTGGAAATGACCAGAAAAAGTTATCAAAAAATAATCTCTTTTGTGGAAAGAAAGGTCATCTTGTAAATGACTGTAGAGACAAGAAGAAGAAGGAAAAAGTTAACTTCAATAAGGCCAATGTCATTTGTTGAGGGTGAGCTCGGCGCCACCGTTGAGGAGCTCGATGCCACCGTTGAGGAGCCTTACTCCGAGTGGTCGGCCAAGAAGCTCGACAAAGCTATGGTCAATTGATAATTTTTCTCGATGAGCTTGGATCGTTTGTCCGAGGTGCTTGTCAGGGTCTCTTGGGCCGCACAGCAACTGGTCGTCTCCTCGGATCAAGCACCAACTCGGGTCGAATTCTTTTCACTTGTAAGTAGACTGCTACACGTCATCACTGCCCAACAGATGGTAGACAACTCGCCATCGGATGGGAAACAATCCATTGACGAAGGGCATAAAACTTGTCCTCTACCACCTGACACGCCTTGATGTGACACTCAGGTCGTGGGCAAAACTCACCTAACACCTGGTCCAAGTGGCAATATATAAATAGGGTGCATTTATTGCATCTAGCTCGTATGCATCTTCCCACCTAACAAGTTCCCATTCTCTACCGAGCAACCCCTACCTTGAGCATCGAAGAGCCCTTATCTGTTGACTGACCCGTCTTTTTTTTATCTCTGAAGCATCCCTCATCTTGTTGCAGGTATAGTCCACTGTGCACAGCCACACGTGGTGTTGATCTGCCATCGAACTCCGATAAGCATTAACATTTTGGCGCTAGAAAGAGGACAACCTACGCCTTCACTCAAAATTGCCAGCCACAGTAGGCCAGTGAACCAAGATGGTAACTCGAGACAACGCTCGGGACAAGGATGCCCGATAGGAGGGGTCGGGAGAAGCCCGAAACCAAAACCAAAATCTGGCCAGACTTAGAGGCGGTACCCGAGCCACAAGATCCTGTTCTAAGGGTGAGGGAAGTGCGGCGAGGGCCAAACAAATGCAAGATCTGGTTTCCCAAGACCTTATCTAGGAACTTACCAATGTTGTTCAGATACTTACTTAACAGCTCGCACAGCAAGCTCACTGCCAAGTGGCTCCTGGCCTCCAACCTCTAGCCCCGGCTGACTAGGCTGGGGGGCAGGACAGGAAGCTGCTGACCCCAGTGAAGCCAACTCCAAACGCTCTAGAAGATCTTCGCATGGTGTCTCGGTTAACAATAGGCTCGTCTGAGAAGGACGCCTTGGCCCTCAAGAAGCAAGGGCTTCGTTACCACAGGGCCTTTAAGTATCTGTTTTTTATTAGCTCGGGCACCAAGGGAAGTCACAGCAGGATCGCCACCCTAAAGCAGGTGATAGGATTGAGGGCGAAGCACCCTATAGGGTTGAACTGTTCAAAGATACCAATAGTCACCAGTTTCGAGAATTGCAACACCAAATTGATGAAATCCACAACAACCATTTCGGTTTGGACGATGTTGGTGCATTAGATCCGCCGTTCACCGACGCCATCATGCGAGCCCTGATGCTACCCAAATTTAAAGTCCCGTAAATCAAGTCCTATGACGGGACTATAGATGCTGACGAGCATGTCAAATTATACCGAGGACACATGCTCATACAGAACGCCAACGACATAGCCATATGTAAGGCTTTTTCTTTGACCTTGATTGGACCAGTTCGGTAATGGTTCTGGTGACTTGAACCAGCTTCGATTACTTCTTTTTAGTAGCTCTCTGATCCTTCTCGACATCCTTTTCCACAACAAAAACAAGGAGAAAGGAGATTACCTATTTATGTGCCGTTAAGTAAAGAGATGGCAATGTCTGAGATTATATAAACTGGTTTACCTGAGCTGCGCTCGAAGTTAAGCACGTAAAAAATGAAACCTTAAAACATGCCTTTGTGGGGGGTCTCTGAGACGAGAAGCTAACCTAGTCACTGGCATTCGAGCAGCCGAACATGTTTTCTTAGATGCTCTGCTATGTGCAAAGGTATGCTGACGCGACCGAATACATGAAGAGCCGTAGAGAAAAAGCCAGCAGTAGCAATGCGAAGAAGGAGAAGAAGCAGAAAAAAGTGCACGAACAGTCTGGCACTGAGCGGAACAAGAAGCAAAAGAAGGACAAGAGGACCGAGAAGCCGAAAGTGCTGACTGGGAAATTTTAAAGTTACACGCTTTTGGTAGCGAGCATAGAGGAGGTACTTGCCAAGGTGAGCAGGAAGAACCTACTGGTCAACCCGCCCAAGCTCAATGGCAGTAAAGTAAAGTGGGACCAAAGCAAGTACTGCAATTTTCATAAGGACATGGGACATAACTGTTAGACATGTATGCTCTAAGGAGTAAAAATGTAATACATTTTGAAGACATTTTTATCAATAAAGAAGTACCAAATCTTGTCCTCTTTACATTCATATTTGTTGAATGTATGATAAGCAAACAGTAGTCTAAGACTGTCAGTCTAAACCTTAAGAATTGGGCATATGATGAGATGATTATGTGGAAGACACGATTCTTAAGGTGATGGTCTAAAACATATGATCCGCAATCAAGGGAATAAAGTTGGGCACTTTATTCATGTAAAGATTGTTATGTTGTCTATATCCCTTTTGGGAGATGGTTTGTCTTGGCCATCGGAGTTGGACTCCGTGAATAGAAACATTGGCACGTTGTCATAGGTGATGATGTGTTGGATCGGGACATAAAGTGAATTGATTTGGATTAATAATTCTGTCTTGGCAAATCAATTCACTTTAGATAGTCATTTGTATTGTATCTTAATCCTAAGATGAATAGTAGGCCCGTTGTCTCGACTTGTGTCTTTTGATGTACCAATGGGTGACTCCCACATCTCTATAGTGGTATGCATGCCGACCGTTGGAGGCATGACTCTTGATAGCGTAGACTTGTTATTCATATAAATAGAATCCATAGCTCCTCTTTAGGAGTAATGATATCCTCTTATATGCGTTGTCCTGTAATTGGAAGACTGGAGCGCTCAACCATTTGGATACATAGGTGTAACCGAATGGTATACTATCTTTGGATGGTAAGTTTTCTAATGGTGAGACAATGGAACGTAAGATAAAAATAATCAGGAAGGTAAGACAGAACTTGTTCTTAAGCCGATTATGGATTATCATATGGGGATACGATACAGTTTGATATGTCATGGAGATTAGCTACACGAGCTTCGTAATTCTATAAAGTTCGAGAGTGCAGCTCCAAGCTTTTAGTGGAGTAGCGTTGGAGTTGATAATTGTGAAATGTATATCTGGGATATTGGGTTTTATAATTATCATGAGCTTAAACTTTATAGGTCCATTTTGGTCCCCTTTGCTCGCTCACAAAATCCTATAATGACACGGCGTGTTTTTCCAATAATTGGTGACTTATGTCGGATTTATCAGATTGGTTTAAAATTTGTAAGAATCAAATAATTCATGTCTGTTTATCGGTTGAATTAATTTTGTAAGAAATTAGTTCAAGATAAACTTGTTGAATTATTGGATCAGATAATTCTTGTCTGTTTATCGGTTGATTTAATTTTGGATAAATTAGATCAAGATAAACTTGTAGAATTATTGTGAATTGATTTATTTTCTTAGAGATTATCTTGATAATATTTTTTTGATCAGATACCTTCTCTATTGGGTTATTTGAATCAAAACTGAGACTTTATCCTTTAGAATCTCGGGTGAAAAATAAAAGATTCGTGGAGATTTTTTTTCGGGAGTTCAGCCTGCCGAATGACGTGGTCGGCCTGCCGATTAGAATGTTTGGCCTGCCGATCAGCAGGAGATAAGATTACGCGTTTTCACGCGGATCTTATCAGATCTTGATCCGAACTTGATTCTGTTTTGAGTTTTTGAGACCTAATCTGATACGGACTAACCCCAGGACCAATAGCTATATAAAGGGAGTGAGTCTCATGATTTACTCAGATCAATTGAGAGATTAAGAGTGATACTCTTCTAGTGAGCATCTAAAAACTTCCTGAGAACTTTTGTTCACAAATCACGAACACTAGCTTTGGGTTCTCTCTATTGGTTGGAAGGAGAGTCACCGATGGAAGAGCTGAACGTGTGAGCCCACACTCACTCCGGTTGTGGATAGAGAATAACAAAAAAGACCAGTTGGTTAAGGCTTTTCTGGAACGTTACTTCTCTACACAGGTTGCGGAGGTTCTTCGGCACACTGAGGTTAGTAAGATCTGTCTAATTTATACATATAACATGTCAAACTTGTGTTTTAGAAATTACTCTGATGAAAAAAAATTTTAAAATTTCACTGTGCACTTTGTTTCCAACAATTGGTATCAGAGACATTTTTTTTAACATAAATTTGCAAGTTTGTGATCATGTTATATGCATAAATTTTGTGATCTTAATCTCTCCTATGCTTGAATTGAATTTTATAGAGAGATGGCACTTTAGGTTTCTATATAAAATATATGTTGTTATGGATTATGTGGTGAATGTTTATTAATTAATTATGGTTGATTAAATTGTTGTTTAATTATTTATTAATTAATTAATACCGGTTCTGGTTCCTTAGAGGTTAGAATGTATATCTAAGTTTTTTCATGTAACTAGATGGCTGACTATCATCTCCGTCTAGGAATTGTTATTTAATTTTAAATTTGAAAGAATTTTGTAATTAAATAATTATTCGGAGAAGACGGATCTAGAAGATTGATGATGGCGCCTTCAGGTATTTCCTGAGTCTCTAATTTTATGTTTTTGAATTGTTGAAAATAAAATTGATAAATTGCATTAAAGTTGTATTTTCTGGAACAAGTGATTACTGCTCGGTCGGCATGCCGGACGTCATAGTTCGGCAGGCCAAAGGTCACAGATTGGTAGGCCAGACGTGTGGTTCGGCAGGCCGACAATGGGGTAGAAATTTAGGTGCTCTGCCGGCAGGCCAAACTTTCAGTTCGGCAGGCCAAACCTTCATGATCGGTAGGCCGATCACCCAAATCGGCTTGCCGACCGAGAGCTGCCAAGTATCTAGAAAAGGTGCAATTTTTTCTGTACAGTTTTAATTTTATTTTTGAGATGATTCTGAGAAACATTAAATTTGGATATGACCAAAAATATGAAGTATTCGATTCATACGGGATTGAAGACTTGAAGATGGATATTACATGAAGAAGGATACAGCTTGAGGATTCAAGGATGAAGAATCGATAAATGTCTCAATTATTCTCTTGTAATCTTAGTTTTCTATTCTCTAGGATAGAACCATAATATTACGGTTATTATTATTTTGCTTGTAGCTTTGCTTGATTGCTTTGCTTGTCTGCATTATAATATGATTTACCATGTATATTGATAACATTTCATATAGGATAGGGAGTGCCGCTCATATTAAAATTGTTCATGCATAATTTTAAAATAAAACCTTGACTTCAAAAGATTGAGTGGGAGAAGGTTTTCAAAGAGAGGACCTAAGGCCTCCATCGTTAGTCCGTAGGAAGAACATGGTGGTCCCGACCCCTAGGAAGGGATTTCTATCATGTACCATATTGGATCTTTGAAAGGATAAGGTATTTTAGTATGATTTATGGTTGCACACCCCTAGGTGGTGATTATAAATCATGGATAAAATATTGAAACGGTGGTTATACACTCACGTTAATTTTATTATTAACCTCCCCTAGGAGCTCTGTTAATAAAATTAATGGCCAAAGAAACAATTATTAGTATATGCTGGATCATATGGGTCCTGGATGGCATATATTAATCAGGAGGGGATCCGTGTTCCTGATTGAATTTGGCATGACTCCCCTAGGAGCTTGTTGAATTATGAGTTGGGAATTATCGTTGTAAGGTTGTGATATTTTCAAGGTTTTGACACATAAACACATTTGTATGATTTTACATGATTGTGTTATCTTTCTAAATTATTATATATGTTTGCTTATATTTGGTATATGATTCTTTATTGTAGATTGAAAATGTCTAAAAACGCTTTATCTTTGATACTTGACAAAAACCAATTAACCGGTGAGAATTATAACGATTGGAAACGGAACCTGGACATTGTCCTATCCTTTGAGAAACTAAAATATATACTGACAACTCCTTGTCCTCCCGAGCCTACGGGAGACTCAAGTAATTTGCAATTCCAAGCATACGATCGCTAGAAAGATGCTAATGATTAGGCCCGCTGCTATGTTATGGCTAGCATGAACAACGTGCTGCAGGCTCAACATTAGGATTATGAGACTGCGAAGCAGATCTTGGATAATCTTGAGGATATGTTCGGAGGCCAGGCCATAATGAAGTGGCAAGGGGCGCTTCAGAAACTCTTAAACTGTAGACAGAGACTGGGGACATCTGTAAAAGAGCACATGATGTTGGTCATGGGTTACCTCGCTGAGGCTCAAACCAATGGAGCTGACATCGATGCTGAAACTCAAATGACTATGGTCTTTGAGACTCTGTCTAAGGAATTTATTCCATTTAGAGCTACTTTTAATTTAAGTAATAGACGGGATATGACCTTGACAGAACTGATGAAACAGTTACAGGAGTTCAAACTGCTGATCAGGGAGTCTCTTGCTGGTGGTGAGGCCAACATGGTAGCTGCTTCTGGTTCCAATCCTAACTCAGGGAATGGAAAGAAGCAACGGGCCAAGAACGGGAAGTCTTCTATTCCTGCTGCTACCAAGAGCAAGAAGAACCCAAAGAAGCTTAAGTGCTTCTTCTATGGTAAGGTCGGGCATATAAAGAAGCATTGCAAGGACTTCCTTTCCAAGGGAGGTAGGTGTGATCTTCTATATTTAGAAACTTGTTTGGTTGAGGAATCCAGTGACATCTGGGTCATAGATTCCGGTGCAACTAATCATGTTTGTGTTTCTCTACAGGGATTCAAAGAAACAAGAAGTCTACTACGTGAAGACTGAACGCTTCGGATGGGCGATGGATCCTTGGTCTCAGCGAAAGCAGTGGGAGATATCCATCTTTACTTTGATAATTATAGGAATTTAATTTTGTGATATTGTTTTTATGTTCCTAAATTTAAAAGGAATTTAATTTCTGTATCTTCTTTATTTAAAGACTCCTACGTGGTATCTTTTAATGAAAAAGTGGTGATTTGTAAAAACAAATCTTTTATCTGTTTTGGATGGATGCAAAATAATCTATATTTTATCAAACCTAAGATGGACTTTTTGCTTAATGCTGACATAAATGATAATGACTCAAAAAGACTTAAAACTTCTCACTCTAATAGATTATCTTTGGCATTTGCGCCTTGGCCATATTAACCTGAATAGGATTCAAAGGTTGGTAACGGATGGACCTTTAAGTCACTTAAAGGTGGAATCTATACCTCAATGTGAATCTTGTTTGGAGGGTAAAATGACCAAAAGACCATACGGGTCTAAGGGCAATAGGGTCTAAGGGGTTCTAGAACTTGTGTATAGTGATGTTTGCAGACCAATGAACATCCGAGCATGAGGAGGGTATGAGTACTTCGTCACTTTTATTGACGATTACTCAAGATATGGGTATGTGTACCTAATGCACCACAAAAGCGAAACTTATGATAAGTTTAGGGAGTTTCGGGCTGAAGTGGAAAAATAATTAGGTAGACCCATAAAGGCACTTCGATCTGATCGAGGTGGGGAATACCTTTCTGATGAGTTCTTGGGACACCTATTAGAGAATGGGATTTTATCCCATTTGACTGCGCCGGGCACTCCGCAGCAGAATGGCGTAGCGGAGAGAAGGAATAGGACTTTGTTGGACATGATTAGGTCCATGATGAGTTATTCATCATTACCTTTATCCTTTTGGGGATATGCACTACAAACCGCATGTTATCTTTTGAACAATGTGCCTTCAAAATCAGTCCCTAAAACTCCTCACGAGTTATGGAGAAGACATAAGACATCCTTAAACCATATTCGCATATGGCGATGTTCGGCTCATGTCCTGTTTAAGGATCCAAATAAGTTGGAAGCACGTTCATAAGTTTGCGTGTTTGTAGGATATCCAAAAGGGACTAAAGGGGGTTATTTTTATAACCCAAAGGAAAATAAAGTCGTGGTTTCAACTAATGCAACTTTCCTTGAGGAGAGTTACATGGACGACTTTAAACCTCGAAGCAAAGTGGTGCTTGAGGAGTTAAAGGATGATCCGTTCACTCTGGAGGTTCCGAACGAAACCATTCCAATCGGTGTAGCAAAACCAAACAAACCTGAACAACAACCTCAGGGGCTTCGGCGTAGTGGGAGGATCGGGCGTCAACCTAAAAGGTATATGTTCAATGGGGAGGTCTTTTTGGCTGAACCGGATGAACATGACAGGGATCCTTATACTTACGCAGAAGCTATGGAGGATGTTGATTCAAGACTCTAGACAGAGGCCATGAACATAGAGATGAAGTCTATGGAGACTAATCAGGTCTAGGAGCTTGTGGATCTTCCCGAAGGGGTAAAACCCATAGGGTGTAAGTGGGTCTACAAGAGGAAAATAGGAGTGTATGGAAAGGTCGAAACCTTTAAGGCTAGACTGGTAGCTAAGGGTTATACGCAAAAGGAAGGAATCGATTATGAGGAAACCTTTTCGCCTATAGCCATGCTTAAGTCCATCCGGATTCTCTTGTCTCTCGACTATGAGATTTGACAGATGGATGTCAAGACGGCTTTCTTGAATGGCTATCTTGATGAGTCCATTTATATGGAACAACCAGACGGGTTCAAGGTCGCGGGTCAAGAGGGTAAGGTTTGTAAGCTACTAAAGTCAATTTATGGACTTAAGCAGGCATCCCGTTCTTGGAACATAAGATTTGATCAAGTGATCAAGACTTATGGGTTCTCACAAAATGTGGATGAACCATGTGTTTACAAACACATAAAGGATGGGAAGGTGGTTTTTCTACTGCTCTATGTAGATGACATTCTGCTAATTGGCAATGACGTTGGGGCGTTATCATCGGTCAAATTATGGTTGACCAAGCAGTTTGACATGAAGGACTTGGGTGAGGCTAATTTTGTTCTCGATATCTAGATCTTTCGGGATAGGAAGAACAAAATGATAGCTTTGTCACAGGCAGGCTACATAGATAAATTCTCAAGAGGTTCGCAATGCAGGATTCCAAGAAAGGTGGGCAACCATCTAGGTATGGAATTACTCTTTCTAAGAAAGACTCTCCAAAGTCTTATGAAGAAAGAGAATACATGAAGAAGGTGCCTTATGCTTCGGTAGTGGGTAGTCTCATGTATGCCATGCTTTGCACACGACCGGATATTAGCTATGCTGTAGGGATTGTAAGTCGATTTCAGGCAGATCTAGGACCGAACCATTGGGTTGCGGTAAAGCATACTTTCAAGTACCTGAGAAGGACTTAAGGGTATATGCTTATGTATTTGGGTGAGGATTTAACTCCTCTAGGATACACTGATTTGGATTTTCAATGCTGTTTGGATTCTAGGAAATCGACTTCGGGGTTTGTGTTTACTCTGGGTGGCGGTGCCATCAGTTGGAGAAGTGCAAAACAAGATTGCACTTCAGATTCAACGATGGAGGCCGAGTATGTGGCAGCTAGTGATGCTTCGAAAGAAGCAGTGTGGCTCCGCAAGTTCCTTGGGGATCTTGAGGTAGTTCCTGGTATGGATAAAGCGGTATCACTGTACTGTGATAACAGTGCGGTGGTAGCTAATGCTAAGGAACCAAGATTTCACAAGAAGAGTAAGCATATTGATCGGAAGTATCATGTGATAAAGGACTTCGTTGAGGGCGGGCATGTCACAGTGTGCAAGATCGCGTCAGAGGACAATTTAGCTGATCCATTTACGAAGACACTTACTGGGAGAGTCTTCGAGAGGCATGTGGAAGCTATGGGGATGCAAAATTTGCTGTATTTACTCACTTAGTGCAAGTGGGAGATTGTTAGACATGTATGCCCTAAGAAGTAAAAATGAAATACGTTTTTGAAGACATTGTTATCAATAAAGAATTTATTCATTTATATATACAAAATCTTGTCCTCTTTACGTTCATATTTTTTGAATGTATGATAAGCAAACAGTAGTGTGAGACTGTCAGTCTAAACCTTAAGAATTGGTCATATGATGGGATGATTATGCAGAAGACACGATTCTTAAGGTGATGGTCTAAAACATATGATCCGCAATCGAGGGAATAAAGTTGGGCGCTTTATTCATGTAAAGATTGTTATGTTGTCTATATCCCTTTTGGGAGATGGTTTGTCTTGGCCATCGGAGTTGGATTCCGTGAATAGAAACATTGGCACGTTGTCATAGGTGACGATGTGTTGGATCGAGACATAAAGTGAATTGATTTGGATTAATAATTCTGTCTTGGCAAATCGATTCACTTTAGACAGTCATTTATATTGTATCTTAATCCTAAGATGAATAGTAGGCCTGTTGTCCCGACTTATGTCTTTTGATGTATCAATGGGTGACTCCCACATCTCTATAGTGGTATGCATGCCGGTACATTAGAGGCATGACTCTTGATAGCGTAGACTTGTTATTCATAGATATGGAATCCATAGCTCCTCTTTAGGAGTAATGATATCCTCTTATATGCGTTGTCCTATAATTGAAAAACTGGAGCACTCAACCATTTGGATACATAGGTGTAACCGAATGGTATACTATCTTTGGATGGTAAGTTTTCTAATGGTGTGACAATGGAATGTAAGATAAAAATAATCGGGAAGGTAAGACAGAACTTGTCCTTAAGCCGATTATGGATTATCATATGGGGATACGATACACTTTGATATGTCATGGAAACTTAGCTACACGAGCTTCGTAATTCTATAAAGTTTGAGAGTGCAGTTCCAAGCTTTTAGTGGAGTAGCGTTGGAGTTGATAATTATGAAATGTATATCTGGGATATTGGGTTTCATAATTATCGTGAGCTTGAATTTTATAGGTCCATTTTCGTCCCTTTTGCTAGCTCACAAAATCCTGTAACGACACAAAGTGCTTTTCCAATAATTGGTGACTTATGTCGGATTTATCAGATTGGTTTAAAATTTGAAAGAATTAAATAATTCATGTCTGTTTATCGGTTGAATTAATTTTGTAAGAAATTAGTTCAAGATAAACTTGTTGAATTATTGGATCAGATAATTCTTGTCTGTTTATCGGTTGATTTAATTTTGGATAAATTAGATCAAGATAAACTTGTAGAATTATTGTGAATTGATTTATTTTCTTAGAGATTATCTTGCTAATGTTTGTTTTGATCAGATATCTTCTCTATTGGGTTATTTGAATCAAAACTGAGACTTTATCCTTTAGAATCTCGGGTGGAAAATAAAAGATTCGTGGAGATTTTTTCTCATGAGTTCGGTCTACCGGATGACGTGTTCGGCCTGCCGAACTGGCCTGTTCGGCCTGCCGAATTGAATGTTCAGCCTGCCGATCAGCGGTAGATAAGATTACGCGTTTTCACGCAGATCTTATCAGATATTGATCCGAACTTGATTCTGTTTCAAGTTTTTGAGACCTAATCTGATATGGACTGACCCCAGGACCAATAGCTATATAAAGGGAGTGAGTCTCATGATTTACTCAGATCAATAGAGATCAATTTGAGAGATTAAGAGTGATACTCTTCTAGTGAGCATCTGAAAACTCCCTGAGAGCTTTTGTTCACAAATCACGAACACTAGCTTTGGGTTCTCTCTATTGGTTGGAAGGAGAGTCACCAGTGGAAGAGCTGAACGTGTGAGCCCACACTCACTCCGGTTGTGGATAGAGAATAGCAAAGAAGATCAGTTGGTTGAGGCTCTTCTGGAACGTTACTTCTCTACACAGGTTGCGGAGGTTCTTCGGCACACTGAGGTTAGTAAGATCTGTCTAATTTATACATATAACATGTCAAACTTGTGCTTTAGAAATTACTCTGATGAAAAAAAATGTTTAAAATTCCGCTGCGCACTTTGTTTCCAACAATAACACCTATGGCTGTATTCAGCTCAAGGACCAGATCAAGAGACTAGTCTAAGATGGACATCTGCGGGAGTTTGTAGAGCAAGTTTTAGCTTTGAGCTCTTCTATCAGGAGAGACAACCAACCGAGCCGAGATGCACCAAACCACTCATGCAACGATGTTGGGAATGCTCCAGAACCCCTGAACATTGTTCACATCATTTTTGGAGGGCCTGTCACTAGGGACACATCAAGTGGGCGGTGGGCTTACATCCGAGAAGCTCAGCTGTCGAAAGAGGCGAGCTCATTAACATGTCTGGGTACATCAATAAAATTTGCCAGTAGCAAAACATACTGATCACCTTTATAAAAGAGGAGGTGGATAAACTAATCCATCCGCACAATGATGCTCTTGTGTGTGAGTTGCGCATCGCCAATAACAGAGTACGATGTGTGCTGATTAACAATGATAGCTTTGTTGACATACTGTTTAAGCAAGCGTATGATAAGCTGAAGATATCCTGGTTCAGATGCCACTTTACAGCTTCATAGGTGAATGCATCCAAGCAGTCGAGAAGGTCGGCCTGTTGGTCACCTTCGATAAGGGAGTTGATCGGGTGACACACGTCGTTGACAAACCCTCCTAATACAATATTATTATCGACTGTTCGATGTTAAATGCACTAAAGGCTATGGTCTCCACCTACCACCTGCCCATGAAGTTCCCAACAGAAAATAGGGTCAGAGTAATCCGGTCGTCATAGAAAGATTCCTGAGCTTGTTATGCTAATGCTGTCAAGGCTACATCGACTCGGCAATTAAATGTCTCAGCTATATACAAGGTTGACGAAATATAGTTCCCAGCCGAGTCCGTACCCAAGATGCTTTCCGACCTTGACTCATGTATGCCTGAGGAGGAGGTGAGAGCCACCCCCATCAAAGATCTGGTGCCGTTCAGCCTCGATCCAGCACATCTTGACCGCACGGTCCAACTTGGCTCTCAGCTAAAGCCAGAGATCTAGGCTGACCTTGAGAAACTCCTTATAGAGTATCGAGATGTGTTTGTATGGTCTCACTAGGATATGCCCGGCATTGATCCGAGCATAATCTGTCATCGTCTTAACGTCCGACTAAAGTACAAGTCGGTTATTCAGAAGAGAAGGGCCTTCAATCCATAAAGGTATGCCGCCATTAATGAAGAGGTCCAGAAACTACTAAAGGTGGGATTTATCTGAGAAGTAAAGTACCCAGAGTGATTAGCAAATGTGGTCCTAGTCAAGAAGGCAAATGGAAAATGGTGGGTTTGTATAGACTACACCGATCTAAATGAGGCCTACCCCAAGGACTGCTTTCCATTACCCTGAATAGACCAGCTCATTGATGCAAGTCCCGGATATGAGCTGCTTAGCTTCATGGACGCCTATTCTGGCTATAACTAGATACGGATAGCTAAGGAAGATCAAATAAAAACAACCTTTGTCACTGACCAAGGGCTCTATTACTACGTAGTAATACCCTTTGGACTTAAGAATGCAAGGGCTACCTACCAACGTTTAGTCAACAAGATGTTTGCTCGGCTAATTGGCAAAACCATAGAAGTCCATGTGGACGATATGTTAGTTGAATCTGTCCAAGCAGTGGGTTACATGGCCGATCTCTGAGTGAGTTTCGACATTCTTCAGGAGTATAGGATGAAACTCAACCCGCCAAAATGTGCATTTAGGGTTAGCTCAGGCAAGTTTCTTAGATTTTTGGTTAATCAAAGAGGAATCAAGGTCAACCCGGCCAAGGCTCAAGCTGTTATAGACATGCATTTACCTCGGACGGTAAAAGAGGTGTAGAAACTTACTAGCATGGTAGCGGCACTCTCCAGATTCGTCTTTCGGTCTACCGACTCAAGGGGAGGTTTGAATGGAGCATGGAGTGTAAAGAAGCCTTTCAAAAGTTAAAGAGATATTTAGCCACGCCCCCACTCTTATCCAAACCTTTACTAGAGGAAGCATTGTATGCCTACCTTGTCGTGTCCGAGAAGGCTGTTAGCTCGGTCCTTGTTCGAGAATAAGACAGAGTTCAAAAGCCCGTCTATTACACAAGCCGCACATTCCAAGGAGTCAAGGAGAGGTATCCCCTACTTGAAAAATTGGCATTTGCCCTAGTCACTTCTGCTCGAAAACTACGACCTTATTTTCAAGGCCACACAATACAAGTCCCGACAAAGTTCCCTTTTTGGCAAGTTCTTTAGAATCTGGAGATATTAGGATGGATGGCCAAATGGTCAGTCGAGCTCAGCCAGTATGGCATTCATTTTGTACCGAGGATGGCCATCAAGGCCTAGGCCCTCGTAAATTTTATTGCCGAGTTCACCGATACCAAGCAAGGCACACCACTAGCCGAGAAGGCACCCGTGGAAGTTCAAGACGCCCCCAGCTATAATGAAGGCGATCATGCCACACTAGAACCAAAATGGAAGCTCTTTGTAGATGGATCTTCCTGCACGGAAGGTTCGGGTGCGGGGCTAGTTTTAACGAGCCTGGATGGATATAAGACAATCTATGCACTTTGATTTAATTTCAAGGCCTCTAATAATGAAGCGGAGTATGAAGCACTGCTAGTCGAACTCAGATTCACCAAGGACCTTGGAGTAGACCACCTAGTCATCCATAGCGATCCCATGCTTGTCATCCAATAGGTCACTAGGGTGTTTCAAGCCCGGACAGAATCCATGACCGTGTATTTAGAAGAGGTCAGTGCATTGCTTGGGCAGTTTAAATCTTACTCATTCAGGTAGATCCCTAGATCAAAAAACTCTAAGGCCAATACACTTGCTCGTCTTGCCTCTGGCCTGGGCGACAGTGAGTTAACTTTGGTCCTATTGAAAGATTAGCCAAGCCGAATATGAACAAAGTGGCATGTGTAGCCGAAGAGCAGGAGACCACCTGGATGGACCCGATCATCCGATACCTAACCACAGCTGAGTTGCCTGGCAACCAAGAAGAGGCACGCTAGATTCACAATAGCTCGGCCGGTATTCGATGATCGACGGGAAGCTATATTGACGAGATTACACTACATCATGTCTAAAGTGTGTAGGTCCT
This sequence comes from Artocarpus heterophyllus, assembly GCA_025403435.1. Taxonomy (NCBI): domain Eukaryota; kingdom Viridiplantae; phylum Streptophyta; class Magnoliopsida; order Rosales; family Moraceae; genus Artocarpus; species Artocarpus heterophyllus. The sequence continues at coordinate 26,518,424 of CM046334.1, forward strand.
AAAGAAGCTCAATATCTGATGATGGAAATTCATGGGTGACTATATGGTAATCACTCCATGGGCGATCCTTATCCCAAAAATGTCTTCGACAGGGCTATTATTAGCCAACCATGGAGAAGAACTGTAAAGACTTCGCGTAGAAATGCCTAAAATGTCAGCAGTTTGTGAGGGTGCCCAGACACCATGCCTAGCCACTCACCTCGGTAACATCAGCATGGCCTTTTGCTAAGTGGGCCATTGATCTTATCGAGCCCCTTCCCCAAGCCTGCCCGATCTCAATTTAAGTATTGCATCATGGCCATCGACTACCTTACCAAATGGGTCAAGTAGAGCCATGCACCAACATGACCAAAGCCAAGTGTACCAACTTTGTATGGAGAAACATCATTTGCCGGTTCAAGATCCCGCATACCATTGTGACCGACAATGCAAAGCAGTTTGAGTCTCGAGTCTCCTCCGCCTATGGAAGCAGCTCAGTATCAAGAAAGTCTTCTTTTCTTTGAGCTACCCTCACAGCAATGGGCAAATTGAAGCTGTCAATAAAACAATCAAGGACAACTTAAAGAAAAAACTTAAGGGCCTCAAAGGGGCATGGATTGATGAGCTCTTGAGGTGCTCTAGGCCTACCAAACAACGGCCCAAACTGCTACCGAGAAAACTACATTCTCTCTTTTATATGGAGCCGAGGCTGTCATCTCGACGGAAGTAGGATTGCTAAGCTTTAGGGTTGAGTAATATGAAGAAATTATTAATGTTGAGGCAATGATGTCTGAACTTGACTTGCACGAGGAGAAGGGGAACCGTGTAACGATTCGTAACGCAGCTCGGAACCAAGTTGTTACTCGATACTATAACAAATGGGTCCAACCAATGAGCTTCAAAGTTAAAGATTTAGTGCTAAAGAAGGTCACCGTACAGCAGCCCAGGCTAGGTTCCTTTGGTTCAAAGTGGGATGGACCATATAAAGTCGTCGAAATTGTCCAACTAGGCACCTACAGGCTATCGGACATTGAGGGCAAGCTGCTCGATCATCCTTGGAATGTCGAGCTCCTAAAAAAATTCTTTTGCTAACTGACGCCAGAAACTCTTTTGGATCTCTGGCTACATTCTTTTTGTAACTAGGCCTACTAAATAGGACTGGAATGTAAATATTATACATTAATGAAAATTTCAATCCTACATTGTTCCATTGAGAAATATGTGTTAAGGAAAATACAGCTCCCTAAAAGGGGGGCCGTAACTCCAAACTGGGGGGCCAGACAATAACTCCCGAAGAGGGAGAGTCATCCCAACCAACCGGACTGGGGGGCTAGTGAACATAATGCCGACCATTAGTCTGTCGGCGTATGGACTTCCCCGACAAAGTCACCCTAGCATAACTATGCCCAACCAACATTAGACTTGTAAAAGTTTCAATGAACTTAAACAAGTCTAAGGGGGGCGACAGGGTATAGGGTATCACACGCCGTTGTGCTATGCTCGACCGAGAAATGGGCTTTCCCTGCTCAGCTAACTCAGTAATAGCTTTTCCCAGGATGTCCTTTCCAAGGAATGTTTAACTTAGGAAAGTAAGATGCTTCATCACCGAGACACTGAACTTGGCAAGAATGTAATTAGGAAGATGTGAGTTTGGAATCTCTGATTCAAAAATGTTCTCTCCCGAGGAACTTTCAACTTTAGATGTCTTAACTCAATTCCTCTCCTGAGAAGCACTTAACTCTAAGGGAGGAAGTTTGAACTTCCTTCCCAAGAATCCCCCACAAGCTTTCAAAGAACAAAATTTTTAACCCAAGGACAATCGCACTTGAAAAAGAAAATTTAAAGAGCAAAACTAAGAGAAAATGCCGAGAAACGACGAACTTTAGGAAAAATAAAAATTTTATTATGAAAAGCGATGGGGAGATACAAATAACTGGGCACCTCCCGAGCCCAGATAAAAACAAAAAGAAAACAAAAAACTAGGCCTGGGCCCTTTCCCTGGCATCATTATCTCTGCTGTCTCCACCCTAGTTATTCCCGTTGTCTTCGCCGTCCACTTCGATGACAACCTCCTCTTGTTCAGGCTACTACGCTCCACCCTGTTTTAGCTTAACAATGAGCGACCAGTCGAAGCCTACTGCCTCGGGATGCTTCTTGATGAGGTAGTCCCGCAGGTCGGTCATACCAAAGTAGTAGTAGTCAGCATACTCCGGGGATGGCTTAAAGTGCTTCATGGCCTAGGCGAGTCGGCCTGGCTGCTCCTCCGAGAAACATTGATGCTCAACCTGAAAGGCCTGCAACTGATCCCTGAGCAGGACGACCTCGTCCCAGGACTGGCTGGCCTCATTCCTCACCTCTTCAGCCGCCTTCCTCACCTCATTCGTCGTTGCCTTGGCTTGCTTGGCCTCCTCCTTCGCCTTCCTAGCCTCATCTTTGGCCCGAGCAAGAGCCTCCTTGATTTGATCAAGCTTAATGTTCTTGGCATCAAGCTCCTTCTCAACCTTGCCTTTTTCAAGGGCAGTCTTCTTAAGCCTTTCCTTTTCCAGGTTCAACTCCTTCTGCTCGGCCATGTAGGCCAGGTCTAAGAACACGCATGCCTAAAAAGACGAAGGTTAGAGCATGAAAATAAATTTAAATGGAGCTCAGTTCTAAATTTTTTAACTCGCCTTGGTAGTAGAGCGGAAGGCAGTGCTAGATAGGCCCTCGAAGTCCTCTCTTCGAAGGTTCTCTAAGAATGACCTTTGGGGAATGGCCTCTCTGAGGTGTTCGAGGATGTGGCAGCAATAGTTAGGTAGCCTCCTCGAAGGGTCTCCCGTGGAAGGCACCACGACAGTTGTGACGGTGAGAGGTTGGGTTTGACTCGACAAAGCCCTAGTCCTCAATGGCGGGGTAAGGGAACTTGGACCGTTTGGGATGGCTGCTCGAACCGCGACGGCTGCTTGGACCTTGGTGATAGCTCTAGCCTTGGGGTCCTCTTTCGTTTCTTCTCGACCATTGTCTTCCCTTTTTAGCGACAAAGGCACTCCATCATAGCTCGTCTTTCCTCAGCGTTAGTTGGTCAGGAAGACATCTTTGTAAAACCAAGAAAATCCTCCAAGTCAGTGTTAGACATGTATGCCCTAAGGAGTAAAAATGTAATACGTTTTTGGAGACATTTTTATCAATAAAGAATTTATTCATTTATATATACCAAATCTTGTCCTCTTTACGTTCATATTTGTTGAATGTATGATAAGCAAACAGTAGTCTGAGACTGTCAGTCTAAACCTTAAGAATTGGGCATATGATGGGATGATTATGCGGTAGACACGATTCTTAAGGTGATGGTCTAAAACATATGATCCGTAATCGAGGGAATAAAGTTGGGCGCTTTATTCATGTAAAGATTGTTATGTTGTCTATATCCCTTTTGAGAGATGGTTTGTCTTGACCTTCAGAGTTGGACTCCATGAATAGAAACATTGGCGTGTTGTCATAGGTGACGACGTGTTGGATCGGGACATAAAGTGAATTGATTTGGATTAATAATTCTGTCTTGGCAAATTGATTGACTTTAGACAGTCATTTGTATTGTATCTTAATCCTAAGATGAATAGTGGCCCGTTATCTCGACTTGTGTCTTTTGATGTACCAATTGGTGACTCCCACATCTCTATAGTGGTATGCATGCCCGTACATTCGAGGCATGACTCTTGATAGCGTAGACTTGTTATTCATAGATATGGAAACCATAGCTCCTCTTTAGGAGTAATGATATCCTCTTATATGTGTTGTCCTATAATTGGAAAACTGGAGTGCTCAACCATTTGGATACATATGTGTAACCGAATGGTATACTATCTTTGGATGGTAAGTTTTCTAATGGTGAGACAATGGAACATAAGATAAAAATAATCGGGAAGGTAAGACAGAACTTGTCCTTAAGCCGATTATGGATTATCATATGGGGATACGATGCACTATGATATGTCGTGGAGACTTAGCTACACGAGCTTCGTAATTCTATAAAGTTCGAGAGTGCAGCTCCAAGCTTTTAGTGGAGTAGCGTTGGAGTTGATAATTGTGAAATGTATATCTGGGATATTGGGTTTCATAATTATCATGAGCTTGAACTTTATAGGTCCATTTTGGTCCCCTTTGCTAGCTCACAAAATCCTGTAACGACACGGCGTGCTTTTCCAATAATTGGTGACTTATGTCGGATTTATCAGATTGGTTTAAAATTTGTAAGAATCAAATAATTCATGTCTGTTTATCGGTTGAATTAATTTTGTGAGAAATTAGTTCAAGATAAACTTGTTGAATTATTGCGATCAGATAATTCTTGTCTGTTTATCGGTTGTTTTAATTTTAGACAAAATTAGAACAAGATAAACTTGTAGAATTATTGTGAATTGATTTATTTTCTTAGAGATTATCTTGATAAAGTTTGTTTTGATCAGATAACTTCTCTATTGGGTTATTTGAATCAAAACTGTGACTTTATCCTTTAGAATCTCGGGTGAAAAATAAAAGATTCACGGAGATTTTTTCTCAGGAGTTCGGTCTACCGGATGACATGTTCGTCCTGCCGAACTGGCCTATTTGGCCTGCCGAATTGAATGTTCAGCCTGCCGATCAGCGGTAGATAAGATTACACATTTTCACGCAGATCTTATCAGATATTGATCCGAACTTGATTCTGTTTCAAGTTTTTGAGACCTAATCTGATATGGACTGACCCCAGGACCAATAGCGATATAAAGGGAGTGAGTCTCATGATTTACTTAGATCAATAGAGATCAATTTGAGAGATTAAGAGTGATACTCTTCTAGTGAGCATCTGAAAACTCCCTGAGAGCTTTTGTTCACAAATCACGAGCACTAGCTTTGGGTTCTCTCTGTTGGTCGGAAGGAGAGTCACTGGTGGAAGAGTTGTACGTGTGAGCCCACACTCACTCCGGTTGTGGATAGAGAATAGCCAAAAAGACCAGTTGGTTGAGGCTCTTCTGGAACGTTACTTCTCTACACGAATTGCGGAGGTTCTTCGGCACACTGAGGTTAGTAAGATCTGTTTAATTTATACATATAACATGTCAAACTTGTGTTTTGCAAATTACTCTGATGAAAATTTTAAAATTCCGCTGCGCACTTTGTTTCCAATAATTGGCATCCGAGCCGAGGTTTTTACATAAATTTGCAAGTTTGTGATCATGTTATATGCATGAATTTTGTGATCTTAATCTCTGCTATGCTTGAATTGAATTTTATTAAGAGATAGCACTCTAGGTTTCTATATAATATATATGTTGTTATGGATTATGTGGTGAATGTTTATTAATTAATTATGGTTGATTAAATCATTGTCTAATTATTTATTGATTAATTAGTACCGATTATGGTTCCTTAGTGGTTAGAATACGTATCTAGGTTTTTCATGTAATTAGATGGCGGACTATCATCTCCGTCTAAGAATTGTTATTTAATTTTTAATTTGTAAGAATTTTTTAATTAAATAATTATTCAGAGAAGACGAATCTAGAAGACGGATCTAGAAGATTGATGATGGCGCCTCCGGGTATTTCCCGAGTCTCTAATTTTATGTTTTTGAATTGTTGAAAATAAAATTGATGAATTGCATTGAAATTGTATTTTCTGGATTAAGGGTTTTCTGCTCGGTCGGCATGCCAGACCTCACAGTTCGGCAGGCCGGACGTATGGTCCGGCAGGCCGACAGTGGGGCAGAAAATTTGGTGCTCTGCCGGCAGGCCGAACCTTCATGTTCGGTAGGCCGAACCTTCATAATCGGCAGGCCGATCACCCAGACCGGCCTGCCGACTGAGAGTTGCCAGGTGTCCAGAAAAGGTGCAATTTTTTCGGTGCAGTTTTAATTTTTATTTTTGAGATGATTCTGAGAAACATTAAATTTGTATATGACCGAAAATATGAAGTATTCGATTCATACGGGATTGAAGACTTGAAGATGGATATTACATGAAGAAAGATACAGCTTGAGGATTCAAGGATGAAGAATCGATAAATGTCTCGATTATTCTCTTGTAATCTTAGTTTTTTCCTATTCTCTAGGGTGGAACCATAATATTACGGTTATTATTATTTTGTTTGTAGCTTTGCTTGATTGCTTTGCTTGTCTGCATTATAATATGATTTACCATGTTTATTGATAACATGTCATATAGAATAGGGAGTGCCGCTCATATTAAAATTGTTCATGCATGATTTTAAAATAAAACCTTGACTTCAAAAGATTGAGTGGGAGAAGGTTTTTGAAGAGAGAACCTAAGGCCTCCATCGTTGGTCCATAGGAAGAACATGGTGGTCCCAACCCCTAGGAAGGGATTTCTATCATGTACTAGATTGGATCTCTGAAGGGATAAGGTATTTTAGTATGATTTATGGTTGCACACCCCTAGGTGGTGATTATAAATCATGGATAAAATATTGAAACGGTAGTTATACACTCACGTTAATTTTATTATTAACCTCCCCTAGGAGCTCTGTTAATAAAATTAATGGCCAAAGAAACGATTATTAGTATATGCTGGATCATTCGGGTCCTGGATGGCATATATTAATCAGGAGGGGATTTGTGTTCCTGATAGAATTTGGCATGACTCCCCTAGGAGCTTGTTGAATTCTGAGTTGGGAATTATCGTTGTAAGGTTGTGATATTTTCAAGGTTTTGACACATAAACACATTTGTATGATTTTACATGATTGTGTTATCTTACTAAATTATTATATATGTTTGCTTATGTTTGGTATATGATTCTTTATTGTAGATTGAAAATGTCTAAAAATGCTTTATCATCGATACTTGACAAAAACCATTTAACCGGTAAGAACTATAATGATTGGAAACGGAACCTGGACATCGTCCTTTCCTTTGAGAAACTGAAATATGTTCTGACAACTCCTTGTCCTCCCGAGCCTACGGGAGACTCAAGTAATGAGCAATTCCAAGCGTACGATTGCTGGAAAGATGCTAATGATCAGGCCCGCTGCTATGTTATGGCTAGCATGAACAACATGCTGCAGGCTCAACATCAGGATTATGAGACTGCGAAGCAGATCTTGGATAATCTTGAGGACATGTTTGGAGGCCAGGCCATAAAAAAGCGACAAGGGGCGCTTTGAAAACTCTTAAACTGTAGACAGAGACCAGGGACATCTATAAAGGAGCACATGATGTTGGTCATGGGTTACCTCGCTGAGGCTCAAACCAATGGAGCCGACATCGATGCTGAAACTCAGATGACTATGGTCTTTGAGACTCTGTCTAAGGAATTTATTCCGTTTAGAGCTACTTTTAATTTAAGCAATAGACGGGATATGACCTTGACAGAACTGATGAAACAGTTACAGGATTTTGAACTGCTGATCAGGGAGTCTCCTACTGGTAGTGAGGCCAATATGGTAGCTGCTTCTGGTTCCAATCCTAACTCTGGGAATGGAAAGAAGCAACGGGCCAAGAGTGGCAAGTCTTCTATTCCTGCTGCAACCAAGAGCAAGAAGAAGAAGAAGAACCCAAAGAAGCTTAAGTGCTTCTTCTGTGGTAAGGTCGGGCATATAAAGAAGCATTGCAAGGACTTCCTTTCCAAGGGAGGTAGGTGTGATCTTCTATATTTAGAAACTTGTTTGGTTGAGGAATCCAGTGACATCTGGGTCATAGATTTTGGTGCAACTAATCATGTTTGTGTTTCTCTGCAGGGATTCAAAGAAACGAGAAGTCTACTTCGTGAAGACTTAACGCTTCGGATGGGCGATGGATCCTTGGTCTCAGCGGAAGCAGTGGGAGATGTCCATCTTTATTTTGATAATTATAGGAATTTAATTTTACGAGATTGTTTTTATGTTCCTAAATTTAAAAGGAATTTAATTTCTGTATCTTCTTTATTTAAAGACTCCTATGTGGTATCTTTTAATGAAAAAGTGGTGATTCGTAAAAACAAATATTTTATCTGTTCTGGATGGATGCAAAATAATCTATATTTTATCAAACCTAAGATGGACTTATTGCTTAATGCTGAGATAAATGATAATAACTCAAAAAGACCTGAAACTTCTCACTCTAATAAGACTTATCTTTGGCATTTGCGCCTTGGCCATATTAACCTGAATAGGATTCAAAGGTTGGTAAGGGATGGACCTTTAAGTCACTTAAAGGTGGAATCTATACCTCAATGTGAATCTTGTTTGGAGGGTAAAATGACCAAAAGACCATACGGGTCTAAGGGCAATAGGGCCGAAGGGGTTCTAGAACTTGTGCATAGTGATGTTTGCGGACCGATGAACATCCAAGCACGAAGAGGGTATGAGTACTTCGTCACTTTTATTGACAATTACTCTAGATATGGGTATGTGTACCTAATGCACCACAAAAGCAAAACTTATGATAAGTTCAGGGAGTTTCGGGCTGAAGTGGAAAAGCAATTGGGTAGACCCATAAAGGCACTTCGATCTGATCGAGGTGGGGAATACCTTTCTGATGAGTTCTTAGGACACTTGTTAGAGAATGGGATTTTATCCCATTTGACTGCGCCGGGCACTCCGTTGCAGAATGGCGTAGCGGAGAGAAGGAATAGGACTTTGTTGGACATGATTTGGTCCATGATGAATTATTCATCATTACCTTTATCTTTTTGGGGATATGCACTGCAAACCGCATGTTATCTTTTGAACAATGTGCCTTCAAAATAAGTCCCTAAAACTCCTCACGAGTTGTGGACAAGACAGAAGACATCCTTAAACCATATTCGCATATGGGGATGCCCAGCCCATGTCCTGTTTATGGATCCGAATAAGTTGGAAGCACGTTCGGAAGTTTGCTTGTATATCGGATATCCAAAAAGGACTAAAGGGGGTTATTTTTATAACCCTAAGGAAAATAAAGTCGTGGTTTCAACTAATGCAACTTTCCTTGAGGAGAGTTACATGGACGACTTTAAACCTCGAAGCAAAGTGGTGCTTGAGGAGTTAAGGGGTGATTCGTTCACTCTGGAGGTTCCGAACGAAACCATTCCAATCGGTGTAGAAAAACCAAACAAACCTGAACAACAACCTCAGGGGCTTCGGCGTAGTGGGAGGATCGGGTGTCAACCTGAAAGGTATATGTTCAATGGGGAGGTCTTCTTGGCTGAACCGGATGAACATGACAGGGATCCTTATACTTATGTAGAAGCTATGGAGGATGTAGATTCAAGACTCTAGACAGAGGCCATGAACATAGAGATGAAGTCTATGGAGACTAATCAGGTCTGGGAGCTTGTGGATCTTCCCGAAGGGGTAAAACCCATAGGGTGTAAGTGGATCTACAAGAGGAAAAGAGGAGTGGATGGAAAGGTCAAAACCTTTAAGGCTAGACTGGTAGCTAAGGGTTATACGCAAAAGGAATGAATCGATTATGAGGAAACCTTTTCGCCTGTAGCTATGCTTAAGTCCATCCGGATTCTCTTGTCCATAGCTGCCGCTCTCGATTATGAGATTTGGCAGATGGATGTCAAGACAGCTTTTCTGAATGGCTATCTTGATGAGTCCATTTATATGGAACAACCAGACGGGTTCAAGGTCGCGGGTCAAGAGGGTAAGGTTTGTAAGCTACTAAAGTCAATTTATGGACTTAAGCAGGCATCCCGTTCTTGGAACATAAGATTTGATCAAGTGATCAAGACTTATGGGTTCTCACAAAATGTGGATGAACCATGTGTTTACAAACACATAAAGGATGGGAAGGTGGTTTTTCTACTGCTCTATGTAGATGACATTCTGCTAATTGGCAATGATGTTGGGGCGTTGTCATCGGTCAAATTATGGTTGACCAAGCAGTTTGACATGAAGGACTTAGGTGAGGCTAATTTTGTTTCGGTATCCAGATCATTCAGGATTAGGAAGAACAAAATGATAGCTTTGTCACAGGCTGGCTACATAGATAAAATTCTCAGGAGGTTTGCAATGCAAGATTCCAAGAAAGGTGGGCAACCATCTAGGTTTGGAATTACTCTTTCTAAGAAAGACTCTCCAAAGTCTTATGAAGAAAGAGAATACATGAAGAAGGTGCCTTATGCTTCATAGTGGATAGTCTCATGTATGCCATGCTTTGTATGCGATCGGATACTTGTTATGCAGTCGGGATTGTAAGTCGATTTCAAGCGGATCCAGGATCGAACCATTGGGTTGCAGTCAAGCATATTTTCAAGTACCTGAGAAGGACTCGAGGGTATATGCTTGTGTATTCGGGTGAGAACTTAACTCCTCTAGGATACACTGACTTGGATTTTCAATCCTGTCTGGATTCTAGGAAATCGACTTCAGGATTTGTGTTTACTCTGGGTGGCGGTGCCATCAGTTGGAGAAGTGCGAAGCGAGATTGCACTTCGGATTCGATGATGGAGGCCGAGTATGTGGCAGCTAGTGATGCTTCAAAAGAAGCAGTGTGGCTCCGCAAGTTCCTTTGGGATCTTGAGGTAGTTCCTGGTATGGATAAAGCGGTATCATTGTGCTGTGATAACAATGCCGCGGTAGCTAATGCTAAGGAACCAAGATTTCACAAGAAGAGTAAGCATATTGATTGGAAGTATCATATGATAAAGGACTTCATTGAGGGCGGGCATGTCACGGTGTGCAAGATCGCGTCAGAGGACAATTAGCTGATCCATTTACGAAGACACTTACTGGGAGAGTCTTCGAGAGGCATGTGGAAGCTATGGGGATGCGAAATTTGCTGTATTTACTCACTTTGTACAAGTGGGAGATTGTTAGACATGTATGCCCTAAGGAGTAAAAATGTAATACATTTTTGGAGACATTGTTATCAATAAAGAATTTATTCATTTATATATACCAAATCTTGTCCTCTTTACGTTCATATTTGTTGAATGTATGATAAGCAAACAGTAGTCTGAGACTGTCAGTCTAAACCTTAAGAATTGGGCATATGATGGGATGATTATGCGGTAGACACGATTCTTAAGGTGATGGTCTAAAACATATGATCCGCAATCGAGGGAATAAAGTTGGGCGCTTTATTCATGTAAAGATTATTATGTTGTCTATATCCCTTTTGGGAGATGGTTTGTCTTGACCATCGGAGTTGGACTCCATGAATAGAAACCTTGGCGCGTTGTCATAGGTGACGACGTGTTGGATCGGGACATAAAGTGAATTGATTTGGATTAATAATTTTGTCTTGGCAAATCGATTCACTTTAGACAGTCATTTGTATTGTATCTTAATCCTGAGATGAATAGTGGGCCCGTTATCTCGACTTGTGTCTTTTGATGTACCAATGGGTGACTCCCACATCTCTATAGTGGTATGCATGCCGGTACGTTGGAGGCATGACTTTTGATAGCATAGACTTTTTATTCATAGATATGGAATCCATAGCTCCTCTTTAGGAGTAATGATATCCTCTTATATGCGTTGTTCTATAATTGAAAAACTGGAACGCTCAACCATTTGGATACATAGGTGTAACCGAATGGTATACTATCTTTGGATGGTAAGTTTTCTAATGGTGAGACAATGGAACGTAAGATAAAAATAATCGGGAAGGTAAGACAGAACTTGTCCTTAAGCCGATTATGGATTATCATATGGGGATACGATGCACTATGATATGTCGTGGAGACTTAGCTACATGAGCTTCGTAATTCTATAAAGTTTGAGAATGCAGCTCCAAGCTTTTAGTGGAGTAACGTTGGAGTTGATAATTGTGAAATGTATATCTGGGATATTGGGTTTCATAATTATCATGAGCTTGAACTTTATAGGTCCATTTCGGTCCCCTTTGCTAGCTCACAAAATCCTGTAACGACACGACGTGCTTTTCCAATAATTGATGACTTATGTCGGATTTATCAGATTGGTTTAAAATTTGTAAGAATCAAATAATTCATGTCTGTTTATCAGTTGAATTAATTTTGTGAGACATTAGTTCAAGATAAACTTGTTGAATTATTGCGATCAGATAATTCTTGTCTGTTTATCGGTTGTCTTAATTTTGGACGAAATTAGAACAAGTTAAAATTGTAGAATTATTGTGAATTGATTTATTTTGTTAGAGATTATCTTGATAAAGTTTATTTTGATCAGATAACTTCTCTATTGGGTTATTTGAATCAAAACTGAGACTTTATCCTTTAGAATCTTGGATGGAAAATAAAAGATTCGCGGAGATTTTTTCTCAAGAGTTCGGCCTACCGGATGACGTGTTCGGCCTGCCGATCAGCAGAAGATAAGATTACGCGTTTTCACGCAGATCTTATCAGATATTGATCCGAACTTGATTCTATTTCGAGTTTTTGAGACCTAATCTGATATGGACTGACCCCAAGACCAATAGCTATATAAAGGGAGTGAGTCTCATGATTTACTCAGATCAATAGAGATCAATTTGAGAGATTAAGAGTGATACTCTTCTAGTGAGCATCTGAAAACTCCCTGAGAGTTTTTGTTCACAAATCACGAACACTAGCTTTGGGTTCTCTCTGTTGGTCGGAAGGAGAGTCACTGGTGGAAGAGCTATACGTGTGAGCCCACACTCACTCCGGTGTTGGATAAAGAATAGCAAAGAAGACCAGTTGGTTGAGGCTCTTCTGGAACGTTGCTTCTCTACACGAATTGCGGAGGTTCTTCGGCACACTGAGGTTAGTAAGATCTGTTTAATTTATACATATAACATGTCAAACTTGTGTTTTGCAAATTACTCTGATGAAAATTTTAAAATTCCGCTGCGCACTTTGTTTCCAACAGTCAGGACAAGCTCAAAAAAAAAAAAAAAACTCGAAGCTCACCTCTAATCCTGAGCTGGCCTAACAGACACAGGAACCGAATAACGTCCATAAGGTCCTCGTCTGCTATGGGTGGCCCTGCGTCAAAGGAGCCATTTGATGAGTCCTCGGTTCTAGACGATGATGGCTCCCTTGTTGGCCACCCAAATTTAGAGGTGCTTGGCCCCGGGATATCGACGGTGCTTGGCCTCGCCACCGTCATCTGCCCGGCCGACCGGGCAGGTTAGATGTTGGAAGAGGGATTGGTTCTGCTGGACTCTCTAAACCAGCCATAATAGGAAAGGGTTTCTTTCCCAAGCAAGAAAGCATGTTTTCTTGTGGCCTCTGACTTGTTGAACAGGTCTTCGATCGCCCTGATGATGTGGCTCGGTGCCTATGGCCTCTTAGACCACACATGCTCCTGCTCAAACGTCCTCGGACACGTTGATCCATAGGGACGGCCTCACTAGCCCAGGCTAGATAATTTCCCCCGACATAGAACCACTTGAACTTCCAAAGCTTGTCCGAGTCAGGGTTACCTAAGATAAAGTCCTTCCTAAATCCAGTGACGTAATACCAACTGGACCGTCAGGGAAGCTTCTTCATCTTGTAAACTTGTTTAAAGGCCTCTCACAGCATCTTAGTAGCCCGGTGGTACCTTTATAATATGTACATCCCAATCAGCGACCTGTACTTATTCAGGTTGAGTTGGCCGGGCACACATTCAGGTCGTTAAGTGCCCGACGGAGGAATGGGTGGAAAGGTAGGCGTAGCCAGGTCTTGAAGAACTCAGCGTATAAAGTTATACACCCCTCAGGCAGAGTCAGGGGTGAATCATTCTCCTTGGGCACGATGAGGACGCTGTCATCTGGAATATCAAATTCTTAGCACAAGTCCTCTAGCTGGGATGCTGTCATTGCACTCGAGTAGGCCATTACAGATGTTTGCTCAGGTCGGGTTATCCAATAAGCGGTTACTCCTTAGACTCGAGTGACAACAACCCTCTCATCCTTATCTTTATCGGCGCTCATCTCTGGCTCTACCTCCTCAGCCGCTTCTTCCTTGTCCGAAATGTCGACGGTCACCCTGCCCACGACCTGGACAGGGGCCCTAGAGTCTCAGCCAGAGGTGCTTGGTACATCAGTGGCTACCTCCAGTTCGGCCTGGTCCTGGGCTGTAACTCAAGACGTGCCAGCGGAGGCCGCCCCAATGTAGGGATCCTCGCCCCTACATGGTCTCACCGGGTGCCCCCATCCATCAAGTCGAGGAACTTCTGCTCGGGTACTGTCTCGGCATCGACCCTTTATATTTGGCCCAGCCAGCCTGCCCCATCCTATTCGGAAGATAATCCTTCTATGTCAACTTCCACAGAGGTCGACTCCTCGGTCTCAGCGCTACTATTAGGCCAGGAGACATTAACATTTTGGGAGTCAGAAAAGGGCACTCATTTTCTCACGCTCCTCGAGAAATTACCTGATTGGGTCATAGAAGCTTAGGAATGAAGAGTTCTCAGGTTGTCAACTATGGCTCGACAGCTAAAACTCAAGGGTAGCAAAGTGTGGCCTTGATTGCACGTGAAAATGACAGGGAGAAAAGCCCTATTTATAGTCGCTCCAGGTGCAAACAGGTGCAAAAAATGAAGAAGCACGATGATTATTCTTGACAGGGAAATACTCGATCACGTTGCGACACGTAACCCTTCGGGCATCATCGCATGACCTTTCATCTCGCACTACCTTAGGATGTTGTTTAGACTTTCATCCTGAGCCGACCTCACCCACTCGGCATAGTCCACCCGGCCGAGAATCAACCAGGTGAACTGGGGGGCTACTGTTGAGGATGAGCTCGATGCCACCGTCGAGGAGCCTTACTCTGGGTAGTCAGCCAAGAAGCTCAACAAAGCTACGGTGAATTGATAACTGTTCCTAATGAGCTTGGATCATTTGTTCGAGGTGCTTGTTAGGGTCTCTCAGGCTGCACCGCAATTGGACGTCTTATCGGATCAAGCACTAGCTCGGGTTAGATTCTTTTCACTTGTAAGTGGACTGCTACTCGCCATCACTGGTCAATAGATGGCAGATAACTCACCAGCGGAGGGCACGACACTTGTCCTTTGCCACCTGACACCCTTGATGTGACACTCAGGTTGTGGGAAAAACCCACCTAACACCTAGTCCAAGTGGCAACCTATAAATAGGGTGCATTTATTGCATCTAGCATGTATGCTTCTTCCCACCTAATAAGTTCTAGTTCTCTACTGAGCAACCCCTATCTTGAGCATCGGAGAGCCCTTGTCTGTTGACTGACTCGTCTTTTTCTTGCCTCCAAAGTGTCCTTCCTCTTGTTGTAGGTATACTCGATCAGGCAAAGCCGAATAAGGAAGAGCAGTCCACCGTGCGCAACCGCATGTTGGGTTGATCCACCTTGAACTCTGGTAAGCATCAACATCATCAAAGAGAAATCCAAAGAGATTTGTATGATGGTCTTGGGGGTGCAAATTAACATTATCACCAAACTCAACATGGCTACAACTTCAAAGTCTTACAATTGATGGCTAGATTCCAGTACTACCATTCATGTTTGCAATGACAAGAAATAGTTCTCATCATATGCAATGCAAAAGGAAGGACAGATGGTTTTCATGGGGAATCATGATGTAGTTGTTGTTGTTGGAAAAAGAATTATGGAGACTAAGTTTACTTCCAAAAGGAAATTGATTTTGAAAAATGTATTTCATGTACCTGATATTAGAAAGAAGCTTTTATTTGTTAATCTTTTATGTATGAGCTCAAAGTTATACTTGAGGGTGAAAACTGTATCATCTCTAAGAATGTGGCCTTGTAAGAAAGGGCTACCCTTATGATGGCAAGTTCAGACTTAGTATTGATAATAACATATGATTTTATTTATATTGTTGACTCTTTTGATGTTTGGCATGCACATTAGGCACATTTAAGCTTTAGATCATTAAAGTATATGTCTAAGCATGGTTTGATAACATATAGAAATTATAGTCATGAAAAATATGAAAGATGCATGTAAGCAAAAGTGACAAAGAAACTATTTCTTAAATCCAAATGTAGTTCACAATTATTGGTTTTGATTCATACTAATATTTGCAAGTATAATGGAATTTTGACTAGAGGAGGAAAGAGATACTTTATTACTTTTATTGATGATTGTTCTATATATATATATATACGCGCGCGTGCACGCGTGTGTGTGTATTTGATCAAAGCAAAAGATGAAGATTTTGATAAGTTTAAACCTTTCAATGCTAAAGTTTAGAACTAAAAGGAAAGAAAAATAAAAATTGTTTGAAGTGATAGAGGTAATGATGTTGGAAAAATTGATTTGGTGATGTTGTGGAATTTTTTAAAATTTTTATATAATCATCCAAAATATACTTAGATTGTTACAAATAATAAGTAGAATTCTAATCAAACGCATTTGTCGAAGACCGAAAATATTTCTGACTTATCAAACAAATCTCAAACCTTAGATTTTCGATGTTATATCTTTGCCTTCAAGCTCTTGTGTGTGGGCACAACTCAGATCAAAACTTCTTTCCTCCCAACTACTATAATGCTTGAGGAACTAAGAAGACTATAAAGGAGTGATCAAGGTTCTACTCTCTAAATTTTGCACTATAACAATCTAAAAATAAACAAAGATCCAAGACCTTTATTTATAAAATAAGTTGGAAGAGTCAGAAGTCTATTAGGATAGTGAGGGAATTATCTCTCTCCTATCATAACAGAACATGCCTACCATTACTAGG
This sequence comes from Artocarpus heterophyllus, assembly GCA_025403435.1. NCBI lineage: Eukaryota > Viridiplantae > Streptophyta > Magnoliopsida > Rosales > Moraceae > Artocarpus > Artocarpus heterophyllus. The sequence goes on from CM046334.1 coordinate 26,534,954, forward strand.
CCTTATTCAATGTCACACGCCTACCTCTAGTAAGGGAATTCAAAATTTCCAGCCAAACACAATGTATGGTTTTGTGATTATTTGCATCATTTAGGATAGTTTCAATTCAAATTACTCTATTTAAAATAGAATCTTATTATTTTAAAAAATTTTCTAAGTTAAATAATAATGAATAATTATCCTTTATTCAAATTCAAATACAATCAGGATTTTAAATAAAATTATTCAAACACAAATAATTAATTATCCCAAAAGATCAATAATTAAATTCGAATAAATATTTTCTTGAAATTAATTAAACAATTATTTTTTCAAAAAATACCAGACGTTGGTGCCAACAGTCTAGTTGGACTATGCCTAGTGCCACACAATCTAACCAGACTGTAGGCATGTACATTAACCAGTACAGTAACTTGTTCAATGTAATCTCCTGTATTACCTATGGTAAACAATACCCACACAACTTGTTAAGGAATTAGTGAGCTAGCATTGGGACCTCATGGACATATATTTAGCAAGCTCTAATAATAACATATGAATTAATTCTCAATTAATTATTTGTTTAATTATTAACTTTGGTGTCAATCCTCTAAAGACCCAAAGCTATGCTCTTGATAATATACCGTATTATGAGACTATAAAATAATATGTCTTCTCCATGATCCTTCATATATATGTGCATCCCTTTAAGTGTTGCAAAAATTGATTTGGTGATGCAATAGAATTTTAAAAATGTTTATATAATCACATAGAATCTTACTCAAGTTGTTATGAACAATAGATATAGTCCTAATCAAACGCAACTGTTAAAGACCAAAATCAACATTTCTAACTAAACTCGGAACTCAACCATTAAATCTTCAATGCTATATCTCTTCCTTCATGTTGTTGCCTGTGTGGGCACAACTCAGCATATCTCCAACACAACATTACTCCTTCCAACCACTATAATGCATAAGGAACTAAGAACACTAAAAAGGAGTTATCAAAGTTCTACTCTTTGAAATTTACACTGCAGTGGTCCAAGAATAAATGAGGACCCAATGCCTTTATCTATAAAATTGGTTAGAGGAGTCAAAAGTCTATCGAGATAAGAGGAGAATTTACTCTTTCCTCCCTCTATACCACACGCCTACAATCACTGGGCTCTATCTAGTGTCACATGCCTATCCCTAGTAAGGCAACTCAAAATTTCTAGCTAATCACAATGCACAAAATAACTATACACTTAAGATAAATTATTAGTAATTAAGCAAGAAATTGTGTGTTGTCATCAAAACAAAAATAAAAATATCGTTTGAAACCTTGGAGCCAACACTTACCGCCCTATCCTTTCGATCTAAATAATACATTTTTTTCTTTTTTTCTTTTTTTTTACACATAAATTAGTTGATTATTGTTTAGATTTTAACTTGTAATCTATCTGCTTCTCTTGTACGGAACAGACATTGGAAGACTGTCAGATGGGCGGAAGTTGGAGAGACGACCGCAGAAGACACGCACATATGAGTCTCACTCCAGAGGATCCGGAGCAAGACTTTGAGACCTTTTAGGACACATAGACGATTCAATTCATCTAGGCGGCTTGATCTATGGCCCTAGTTGTGCCACATGGCATTCTTTTTTATTTCTTGTGCATTTAAGGTCCTTTTTTGCCCTTTTTGCGCCATTTTTCTCTATTTTTTTTTTGCAGATTTCAAATCTAAAATAAAAATAATCAAATTAATATTAATTATTTTACAACTTAATTTTTGCAATAATTTTAAAATTATTTATTTCACAATAAAATACACAAAACACACTAAAAATAAATACAAACTTTGAAAATTAACAAACCTTAATAATTTCATACGGATATATTATTTAAGACTTGAGAATATTTTTATAAATGACTAGAAATATTATAAAACATATTTACAAACTAAAAACTTATTTACAAACACCTAAAGACTAGAAATAAAATAACACAAATTTATTTTTGTGGTTTTAATTATTTTCAAACTAATTAATTATTAAATACACAAAAATGATTCTAAAAATTACTAAAAATATTGTTAAACATAAAACACATATTTAGACATATTTTCGCACAAACACACTAAAATACTATTTATTATACAAATGTTATAATTAAGGCATTTAACGAGAAATGTTAATGCAAAAAGATTGATTTTAGCCTTAGGAAATGTGTATTTTCATAGTCATGTCATGCATGGAGTTTACATACCACAATTTTGGTAATGATTTGTCTCCAACATACGCCTTTCAAGTTCTGCTGCTTTCTTTACGATAAGTAACCTGAAATAGCAAGTGAATAATGACCATCAAGCCAAGTTGTGAGCAATGAAATTGAATTTTCTATTTATCCCAATGAGCTCCATATTGTGTTTTTTTTTTTTTTTTCATTTCAATCCAACGATAAAATCTTGATCAAATTGCTAATAAACATTTGGAAGTATCTATTAACACCCCTGATCCAAGTTTTCACACACCCTTTCTTAATTTATCCCTCATTTCACTTGTTACATCCCTCTTAAAATACCAAAAGAGTCCTTACACTTAAATAACATAATTGCTTTTCTTTTTTTCTACCTACTCATCAAACAAACTAAAAATTGCTTTTTTTGACAATGTTTTTCTTCTTCAATTCAGATATTAAGCCATAGTTTTTCTTTATTTATTAATGTTTTTATTTTTATTAAATCAAACTTTAGAATCCATGACATGAAACAATAATCAAGAGTGAATTATAAGGGTTAATATGTAATCGAATAAATTGTATATCCTTCACTTAAAAATAAAGAGAATTGAAAAGTACTTTCTTTATATCATATTTCTTTATGTCAATTAATACAATATTAATCAATCAATACTATATTAGCATGTAAACACAAAAATTCATTGACGACTTTACCAAATCACTGGCGACGGAGAAATAAATGTTAACCTATTAATATTTAATAACATGTAAATATATTGTCAAACTACACTAACATGTAAATATATTTTTTTTATTATTTTTATTATTTTAATATGATTTTTTGATGCAAAATGAGTAAGGCGGCAATTTGGGATTGTTTTGGAATTTTTTGAATTATTATCGCCTCTCCATTCTTTAGATCTGATTAATATATTTTTTCTTAGTTTTTTAGTTTTTTCTACGCGCAAATTAGCTGTTTATTGTATAGACTTTAACTTTTAATCCTGTGCTTCTCTTGTACAAAGCGGATGCTGGAAGATCATAAGATGCATGAAAAGCTGAAAAGACGACCAGATTCTAGAATTGAAAGACACAAAGATCAGTTAGGACGGAGCGAAGAGATCGTGGCCGTTGACCGAGTCGCGGAACGCTAATCAAAGGTCGAGAGGACGCACGCATATAAGTCTCTCTTCACAAGATCTGGAGACGGATTGTAAGACCTGTCAGGACACGTGAATGGTACAAATCGTCTAGGCTACTTGATCCAACGCCCTGGTTACGCCACATGACATTCTTATTAAATTTTATTTATTTTTAATTTTTTATGCATTTGTGGTCTATTTTTTGCCTGTTCTCATGCTGTTTTGTCTCCACCATACGCCTTTTAAGTTCTGCTGCTTTATCTACATTAATTAATTCAAAATAGCGAGTGAATGATGACCATCAAGCCAAGTTGTGAGCAACGAAATTGAATTTTCTATTTGTCCTAATGAGCTCCATATATTTTTTTTAATCTAAGGATAAAATCTTAACCAAATTCCTAATAAACATTTGGATGTATCTATTAACACCGCTGATTCAACTTTTCACACACCCTTTCTTAATCTACCTTTCATTCCACTTGTTACAACTCTCTTAAAATACTAAAAAAGACCCTACACTTAAATAACATAATTGTTTTTCCTTTTTACACCTACTCATCAAACAAACAAAACATTTTTTTGCAAACATTTTTCTTCTTCAATTCACATATTGAGCCATAGTTTTTCTTTCATTTTATTAATTTTTTCCTTTTCATTAAATCAAACTCTGGATTCAATGACAAGAAACTATAATTAAGAGTGAATTATAAGGGTTAATATATAATTGAGCAAATTTGTATATTCTTCACTTAAAAACAAAGACAATTAAAACATACTTTCTTTATATCATATTTCTTTTTGTCAAAGCAAAGTATGGTTCTTTTTGTCAAAGAAAAGTATGGTTCTTTTACCAAAACACATGGTTTATAATTATTTACGAATCAAACAATTTGTAATGATTTATATAATTATAATTGTTATATATGAAACAATAAAATTGAATAATAAACATAAATTTAAAGAAGAAATAAACAACATACTAAGAATCCATCTTTATTCTTTTATTAAAAGTAGGGCATAATATTTTTTTTGGGAAAAAGGTATATATTTTTATGATAGGGTGTGCAATAAGTATTTTTTAAATAATTTTGTCTATGAAAGTAATTAAATTAATTGATAATATAATATTAAATACGGGTGTGCAAAAAGTAAAATAGGGGTGTCAATATACCCACTCTCAACATTTTATCTTCACAATTTATTAAATAAATGCACCTTTAGGAAGCCATAAGATAATAATTATAAATGCAAAATCTCATATACCATATAAAGTAACTAAGTTGGATTATATCAGATTTTTACTAATTTTATGCCATATCAGAAAATTAATTGAGATCACCTTCTACCCTATAGGCATACTATATATTTAGGCACACACAGAAACAATATCGCAAGCACACACATTGGAAATCACAATACTCGTTGAGAAATTAAAAACAATTTGGTTTTTGAAGATCTCATTCACTATCATAACCTTTACCCTTTTGTTGGTGTCCTTTGTGAAAGCAAATTACCAAATTGTTTGTGATCATGATAATCATGTCAAAAACCTTGCTGTGGACAATGTAGGGCCAATATACAAGACACAAAGAATATTTGTTCCAGAAGATCTATACCCTCGAGGGTCCGTAATAGGTGCAGGGGCACCCCGAATTGATCATCATATTCACATGAAGCCTTCTATTCCAAAACCAACTTGGTCAAGTTGGCAGCCAAACCGACTAGTCCCAACCGGTCCAAATCCTGGAAGTCGTTCCTGATGTCGTTCTTATTGAATGAGATTTTGTTCCAACACCATAAGTCGATCTTATTTAATAACAATAAAGATTGTGGAACGAGGGATAATGTATCTCAATAATATCTAAATCTTGAAAGCCTCTTCATTATTTTAGTATGATAGTTATATGTGTCCCTTTTCTTTTCTTTTTTTACCTTAAAAGTTATATCTCTTTTCCATAGATTTACCTTAAAAGTTATATCTCTTTTCCATATACTTGTCTAGGAGGAAACTTTAAAATGCCATATTTACTTTCTGTCATAATTTTTTAGAGATTTTGTAATAATTATTAAATCTTAAAACTTGTAAAAAGTAAACTTTTGATATTAAAATAAATAAAAAGCAAGAATGTTATTATTAAAGCACAAAAGTCAATCTATCAATTAAATGAGAATCAAATGTCAAATTTATTATATTTTAAACTGTGACAAATTGCTACAAAATCTAATATATAGTAAATTTGGTGTAAAAAATAATATTGCATTGAAGAGTGTTTTTTTTTACACGCAAATTCCAAAGTTATCATTGACGTATTAATTTAGTAAAATGAAACATGAAATTATTGTGTGACAGTTGGCCGAACTTTTATCTTAAATTGAAATTATGATCATATATGAACTTTTTATTTTGGATCATCGGTTTTATTTCGAAATAAATACTTCATTGAAATTTGAATTATGCAAAACAATATGTAAAAAAAAAAAGAGTCAAATTAAAGTGTTAAATAAATTTGAATTACCTTATAAATTTAAAATTTCCTCCAAGAGCAAATTGTCTAAATCCAAGATTTATCATATTTACTATCATAAAATCTGATATATCATATTTACTGTCTTAAAATCTTAAATTATATATACGAATACATTAACACTGCATTAGCAAAAAAAGGTATATTAATATTTGCTTTTTTTGTTAATTAGCAAGCTCATTTTTACGCTTACCGAAATGAAAAATGTTATTTATTTACAATATAAAAAGATTTAAACCTAGGTTATTAGTTACTATTTAGTCAAGGAAAAAAGAGCCAAATAGTATATTTAGGTTAAAACTTAGTAAATAATGTCATATAGTTTCAAAATGCGTAGTAAGTAGTATATCATGAGAATTTGAGTAATATTTCATGAAAAATTAAAAAAAAAAACCTCAAAATACCCTCACCTCATTCTCCTCTATATCTCTCACCTTCCTCCTTCACCAGTACTAATGGTAGCCGAGAAATATTTTATTTACATAGTAATACTGTATTTTTAAATAATGAAAAGATTTACCAACGACACTGCTGGATTGTTAGTAGCCGAAAAATACAGTATTACCCTGTAAATATTATAGTAACATGTAAATACAAAAAATTACTAGTACTAACGATGGCCGAGAAATATTTTATTTATATAGTAATACTGTATTTTTAAATAATTAAAAGATTTACCAACGACACCGCTGGACTGTTAGTAGCCAAAAAACACAGTATTACCCTGTAAATACTATAGTAACATGTAAATACAAAAAATCATTGGCAACTTTGTTGAATCAACAAAGGCTTGAAAATACACTATTAACCTATTAATACAATATTCACATTTAAATATACAATTCATTGGCAACTTCGCCAGATAGTCAACAGCCAGGAGATACAGTATTAACTTGTTAATACTCTATTACCATATAAATACAAAAATTCATAGTAACTTCGTTGGAACGACGACGGCCGAAAATATATAGTATTAACCAATTAATACTATATTAACATGTAAATATAAAAATTCTCCAACGACTTCTCTAAACCACCCATAGCAAGAAAATATAGTATTAATCAATTAATACTACATTAACATATAAACACAAAATTCATTGAGGACTTCACCAAACCGCTAGTAGCCCGGAAATACTGTATTAATTTATTAGTACTTATTAACGTGTAAAGACATTGTTAAACTCCACTAACATGTAAATACATTTCTTTATTATTTTTGTTCTTTTAATTGGACATTTTTGGTGCCAAATGAGTAAAATGACAATTTGAGATTTTTGGAATTTTTTGAATTATTATTGCCTCTCCATTCTTCATATTTGATTAATATATTTTTTATTCATTTTTTAATTTTTTTACATGTAAATCAACCGTTTATTACGCTGATTTTAACTTGTAATCCTGTGCTTTTCCCGTATGAAACAGACGCTAGAAGACCATCAGATGCACAAAAAGCTGAAAAGACGACCAGATCCTATGGCCAAAAACACATAGAGATCAGCCGGGATGGAGCAAAGAGATCATGGCCATTGATTGAGTCCTGGTACGCTAATCCAAAGGTTGAGAAGACGCATGCATATGAGTCTCGCTCCATAGGATTCAAAGCTGGATCTAAGACCTGTAAGGACATGTGGACAGTTCAGATCGTCTGGGTGGCTTGATCCAACGGCTCTGGTTGCGCCATGTGGCATTCTTTTTAATTTTATTTTCTTATTGATTTCTTGTGCATATGAGGTCCCTTTTTGCCTATTTGCACGCCGTTTTGCTCCTTTTTTCTTGCAAATTTCAAATCTAAAATAAAACAAACAAAATAAAATTAATTATTTTACAAACTTTATTTTTCAATAATTTAAAAATTATTTATTTTACAATAAAACATATAAAACATACTATAAATAAATAAAAACTTATAAGATTAACAAACCATAATAATTTCAAGCAAATATATTAATTAAGATCCGAGAATATTTTTATAAGTCATTGGAAATATTATAAAACATATATACAAACTGAAAATTTATTTACAACATTTATGACTAAAAACAAAATCACACAAGATTATTTTTACAATTTTAATTTTTTCAAACTAATTAATTATTAAATACTCATAAAATGATTTTAAAAATTACTAAAAATATTATTAAACATATAAACACACTAAAATCACATATTTAGACATGTTTTCATACAGACACACCAAAATACTATTTATCATACAAATATTATAATTAAGGGATTTAACGAGAAATGTTAATGAAAAATAATTAATTTTAGCCTTAAGAAATGTGCATTTTCATAGTCTCATCATATCTTCCAACCAGCTTATTGTTAGTTCCGAGCAATTAAAGCGATAAAACAATAAAATAGACCAAATGATTGATTCTTCAACAACTAGTGACTCCTTGTAGAATGTCCTTAGGAGTTATTTTAGATTTTTGCCTCATAATAAAATGCTGATATTATTCAAGTTTATAGTTCATTTCAAGAGCATGTCTCATATTTAAGATTTATTTTCCCATGTGTGCTATTCTATCACTAATCATTGTATACAAACTAGGTAATTATTTTAATGAAATCTTATAAGCTTGCTTTTCTTTCATCTCTCTACTAATCTAGAATAAATATAATAAAAAACCATTAGGACTTTATTCGACTTGTTATGTAAGGCAAGGGTAAAAAGGTACGACGAAGGATAAATTTGAGGCTTGATTCACCTATAAGACACTTATATTATTCTCAGGCCGTTGAAATGTAAAAATTAATTCCCAAGTAACAATCCTGAATATGAAGTAAAGTTTCACTTGTCATCCACCTTTTTTTTTACTTTTCTTTTTTTTATTATTATTTTTTATTTTTTTGAGTTTTTTTTGAATTTACATCCTTATAGAATAAACAAATTTTCTTTCAGAACTCTTCCCATCTTTCCATAACATTAGTAATCCAAACCGATCATATGCCTTATGAGTGAAAGGTAAAAAGAAAGGATATGAAATCATTAAAAAGGCCAAGCTAAATATTTGTGGTTGACAAAGAAAATGGAACATTAAGCACAACTGTGTAACTAGGGATATATAATATATACGGGTTAGCTTGCAGGGCTCAAACGATCAAAAGATGACCTAAATTGTGTCCTTAAGTTAATATTATCTAAGGTTTCGCCTCGAGAAGGATTCGAACAAATTATAATATTTTTATAAAAATAAACTAGATTATATTAATATAAACAATCTCTAAATTAGTATAACAAATTAAAGTTCAAGATTAAGTGCTCAAATTATAGAAAAAAATCATATTCTAAATATAAGGTTATTACTAGAAACTAACATAAGGTTAAACAATATCTGAATTTTATAATAAGTCATGATATAACCATGGGTTTCATCATCAGACAGGAGGCACGTTAAAAGAAAAAAACAAAGAAAACAAATATTCATAAAACATTTTTTAGGCTTTTTAAATTTCTAATTTTTTTATAAGATTATCAATTTTTTTTAGATGCACATGTAGGCATACACTCAACATGATAAAATATGTTACAGACATGATGAGGACACGTCTCAAGAATACTAAAGACTCGATAACTCAGTTATCTTAAACATGCATGCATGCACATGACATGGAGAACATAAAAATGAACACAACCATCCTGGCACTTAAAAAAGAATCTAAAAGTTTTACAAATAGCACACCATTTTTTAATTTATTTTTTCAATTTTTAAGGTTTTTTTTTTGTTTTTAGAACATAAAAATAGACTGAAAATTGAAAAATTTTGACAAATTTTGAAAAATTTTAACACAAACCCTCTCCTCCTAATCTAAATTGAACATTGTCCCCAATGTTTAATAAGATTGCAAAGAAAGAGAAGCAACATTTGTACAAGAGTTGTTATTCAAAACACAAAAGAAAGAAGAAATCATAACAAAAACATAAACGAACATGCTGTAGGTAAAACTAAACAATCAAAGAATTGAGAAAGAAAGATCCAAATCTATTTTTCACTTCTTGCTAAGCTTTGAAGTTGCAATGTTTGTCTTAGGAGTGATGACTTGCATTTTCTCGAGCAACTCCTCAACAGTAGGAGCAAAGATAAAACTCTTTCTTCCTCACTCTACAAGAAAGTTCTGATCCATAGCATTATCTAAAAAAGTTAAAAGACCATAAAAGAAACCATTAACATTGAACAAATCCATTGGTTTAGAATGAATGCCTAACAGACTCGAACTAGCAATGACAAAATGTTTCTTTTAGAGTTCCTAGACCTCCTAGGTAATACAATGAAAGCATTTGAGTGAAAAATCATGGCTTTAATACATGTAGGGATTTTTTTACTATTTTTTCAGTTCTTATGGTTTTATGACAAAGATGATCTTCAGCAAGAAAATGAGGGATAATACCTAAGACTCTTTTGATTTTGCCTCTGGCTGTGATAGTTTCTATTAAACCAACACTACCCCTTTTATACACAAGATTTATCTTTTTTCTTAGTTAAGACTTGCTTTAAATGGAATACAACATTTAAATAGTCAGTACTCCTTCCTAGATTAGAACCACAAAACACATAGATGTTTTTGAAATTCAGAGATGACTGGAATGAGGCCTCCATAATGGTTTCTAAGAACTAGGACTCTTTTTTTTTTTTTACTTAAAAATTTTATTTACACCGCTCCAATTAAAAGTCAATCTTACAAATGAAATATAATACATAAGTGAGTATGATCGAAGACATATAGGTAGGTGAAGATAGTAAAAGATGTGACACCACTATAGAACTTTTGAAAATTTTTACCCGACAAGATTATTCAACTTTTGACAAAATGGGACTAAACCAAACAAAACTTACACGATACATAAAAATAGCTATCGATAAAATAATGCATTTGATAAATAAGATAAAAATACTAAAAGCAAACAAAACAAACACAAGTGTTAAACAAACACTATAACAATCACACAAAAAAAAAAAACTTTTTATTTTTATGTTTTTATGTTTTTTTTTTTATTTTTTATGATGAAAATTTATTCAAGAATGAATGAAAACTCATGGTCATCAAATACGTCTCCAAAAAATTCCATTACTCAGCCATTCTAATGATTTTTCATTAAAACTAAATTCATATCTTAAACAATTCTCAACAAATATTTTGAGGTAACTTAACTTAGAACTCCTCTTGCATCGGGAGGTTGGTACAACACTTCCTTATGTTCTTTAGTGTATCATTTACCCTTTCTTTTGATTATGGTGTCACCCCATGCATTATGCTTAACTAAGTTTTACTAAGTCTACTATCAAAGTAATCTTATATTTTTAATATGATAAACTTTTTCTTTAAGAGAATATTATTATTATCCACAGTATAGGTGGGACTTGGTACTTACTTATTAATTGCACCGTTCTTAATCAATTTTTCCCTGTCTCTTTTAGGAATCGTCTTTAGGTCCTGCTCAGACAATTTTCTTTTATAAGCAATTTTACTTAATATTAGCCCTCTAGTTGATGACTAAACATAAACACCAACTATTAACTTTGGTTATTAGCAGTTTTTTTTTTAAAAAAAAAAAAACACTTAGGCATAACGAAACTTATTGCTTATCTAAAAATTCCTTCTCATCACCTCGAAGCAAGGTATAAGTTTTCCACTATGGGTCTTATTCTATTTCGAGCGTTTAAGGGTCCATTCAGCCTTTTTTGTGAAAAATGATATTTTTGACCTCAACAAATTTTTAAAACTTTTCGAGCTTACATTTGTCATTTAAAACTTACATTTTGTTGTTTTTTTTTAAATAATGACAATAAGTTTGAGGCGACGATACTCATTTTGTGGGAAAAACATTCTCATCAAACTTTGCGATTTTATTCAAACTTTGTGAAAATTTGATGATTTTGCCCCCTAATTTTCAAAATCAACCATATTACATCATTAAATTGAAATATTTTTTTTTCCAAATAGGATATGAATTAGGATATGAATTCCCTACAGTTTCAAAATCCAAAATTTCAATAAAAAAACTTTTCTTTTCTTTCTTTTTTTTTTTAAAATTTTTAAGATTAAAGACTTCAAAAACTCATAAATCATGAACCAAGCAAAATTTTACAAACCATCCGCGACTTTAAGCTATTTCGATGAGTTCTACAAACTTTGTATTTTAACTCTCTTGAAATTCAGATTGCACAGGGGTGTTTTAAGCCATATTTTAGATTTGTCCCTTAGATAAAAACTTTGCAATTTTACCCTCCATGAATTTTTAAAACTTTTGTTCACCAAAGTTGCTACTTCTACTATATTGGACAGAACTAACATGTTTCTAAAGAAACTCAATATAACAGCCCCTAAAGGACGTCATATGAATCGTTAACTTTCATCATTTTCTCTTAATTATTTGATAGGAAAACCTAAACATGTAAGTATTATCTAATTATTTACCCAGGAATTTCACTCTATTTTTAACTAATTAAGTGTATCCCCACACGAACATATAAAATAAAACTTTACTTTTAGACAATTAGTTTTTTTCTAAATATATGTTAGAAATATTTCACATGACTGCAACTTTCAAATAGATTCAATAATTACTTACTTGAATAGTTTTCTTTCTCAGTTAGCCTGGCAGAACACCCAAGATATTCGGCTAACCAACAACCTATAGAAATAGTTAGTCTTAACATAATTGGTATGTAACGTGTAATCAAATCACAACATATAAATTATTATAGACCAAAGTTTGACAACCCACAACATATTATTGGTTCATGAGAATAGTAAAAATGTAACAATTAAATAAGTCTCGTAATATGCAGAATTATTATTTAATGAAGCTTTGTTATTATTCTGTTTCATAACATTACTCCGTGTTCCAACACCACATTTCTTGCACATACGTTTGTCCATCCATCCTCCAACTATAGTTGTAGCCTTAGCCTTATCTGTAACATGATGTAACTTAAGTAAACATTAGCTTTGTAAGTACATGTGAGATTTTACAAAACATTATAAAAACTTTAAACGTAAATATGAGTCATTGAATCTTTGATGTAATCATTATAGCACATAAAGTACACTTCTTAAGAACATATATTTCTGTTTCCTTTTTCCATATTAAAACTGTTTATTTTATTCTTTAGGACCTTGACGTTTCATCATTAACATTAACATTATTAGGGCGCTCTTTCATGAAAGGAAAGGGGTAGCTAATCCCAAACCAAACATGACAAGTCTACCTTGGGGGACTAGCATCATCGTTAGGTGTGCAATGCCTTGATTAGATGATACACATATATACATATATTTTTGAAAAAACGTCTTATACATCATAAAACAAATGTTGAAAACATTCGTAAAAATATGTTCTTCAAAACTATCCTAAAAGGGATCTTTTGAAAGAAAAATGCATAAACATTAACATCATAATAACATATAATATTTCTCAAAACTTTTCACAATCTCTTATCATGTTGCAGGTGAAAATGTATTAGCTTAGCTTGTAGCAAATTACTTAACCTATTGGAAGTAGACGGTTCCTTTACCTCCAACGACTTAAGTGCTTAAAAATCTTTAACATTATAATATGGTGACAAAAGAAATATTCTTAGTGTAAAAACATACTTAAAACATTGTACACATCATCATAGCAACAAGCAATACCGTGCTTAGTCACTTAGAAGAACTTATACCAATACACCACATTCTAGGCAGATTCATAAATTGATCCTGGCAGTAAGTACTCAACGATTTTTCTAAAATCTTACAAATTCCAATGACTCTAAAATTTTAATACAATATTTGAACCTACATACATGTCACCAGATTAAATTTCATATCTTTTGGTTCAATATAATATTTATTTTATATTTTATAATTTACAAAACTATTGCCAAAAATATAGTACGAGTAGTAACCAATAAGTGAGTTTCATAAAAATCATGAAAACTCTAATAGCTTTGAAATTTTAACAAATTATACTAGACATCTAAATATATATAACCAGATTTAATTTTATCAAGTTTAACCTACTATAGACATTTTTCCATATTTTAGAAATCACAAAATAAATTGTCACTGGAAATAACCTATGGGCAATTAGCTATACGAATTTTCTAAAATAACACAAAATTTCAATTGATCTAAAATTTTAGTATGATGTTCTTAACATCCATATATAGTAAAAGATTTATTTTCATCATATTTAGATCAACTTAAATATTTTTCTCATATACTAACATTTACAAAAACGTTATTAGCATTCTATTGAAACAACTAAGCAGTATACATTCTAAGATTTTTAACTTAATTTCTAACTTTCATATAGAATCAAAAATTTGCAAGCAATAATTACACATATAAATGAGCATTTATGAATTTCTACGATACTAAAGACATCTTGAAGCATCCTCAAATAATTTATTGAAATTGAAGACAGTCTACGAATAACGATAAACAACATTTAGCATTAATTTTCAAATAAATAACAAATAGTGTATTTGAATATGAAATTTTTGTGAGATATCCTTAGCATGTATATGAACAATGTCCAAAAGGAATTTTCTTAAAATCTTTTTTCTATCATTCTTGAAAAATCTCGTAGTATAGATTTTTAGCCTAAAAAGGAGTTTAAGAGTAACAATCACAAAAAAAAAAAAATTTGTTTCATAAACAAAACTAAACATTAAACCATATAAAATCATACCTATATATACTATAATATCATAATAAAAATTTTGTATGAAAATACATAGAATAGCCAACCTTGTAGTGTGGCCGAAACATCGTTACGGTTCTGTTTACGACTTCAGCGATTACATCGTAACTTCGTCGGAACACTTCTAATTTGGATGAATCGGTTGATCTAATATAACTTTAGAAGTGTTTAAAGGTGGTTCTAAGGGATGGATTATGGCATTTAGAGGATAGAGATATCTTAGTTGAAATGGTGTGCTCAAGTCTGCACTTCAGGGGAGGGAATAAACGTGAGAATGAGAGGAAGAGCATGAGAGAAGTGAAAGAAGGTAGAAAGACATTCTAAATATGGATTTTGTGGATAGGCTAGATATGGAATTCACATCCCTTTTTCTATAAAGAACATGAAAGCCAAAATGAAGGAGGGGGAGAGGACAAGTATGCACGTATGTTTTGTTGATAAGAGTACGTGAAAAGGTGGCTTAGTACGTGGGATGATGGAATGAACTTTGGATCTCATAAATCATTTGTAGATGATGATTTATGATCCAGTATGAGCATACATAATTAAAAGAACCAAAATGAAGAAATGGAACATGGTGATGATGTTCCAATGTAAGGAGGTATGGCTTTTGTTGTGGAAAACATGGAGCCAACGTGGAAGGTTGATGGGTGAAGAAAGTGGTCACCGGTAGCTAAGTTGTTAAAGGAGATGAAGACAAAGTGGAGGACGTGAAGAGAGATAGAGTTCAAAATGAAGATGTAGGTGTTGTCGGGAGATGAAAATAACAACAATGGCAACCATGTTGATTTAAAGAAAAATTTCAAACATCATAAACAATGATCTAACTAAGTTTAGAGGGAGTTTTTCATATTTGGACTGATTTGGATGTGTAAAGTTAAAGAAAATTGATGAAAATAGCAATTAGAATCAATTTCAAGTTCTCTACAAACTTTGAATCATTAGAAAAATGATGATTTCCCAAATACATGTAGTTTTGAGCTTAGAACCCAAAACTAAATGTAGTTTTCCCCCATATAGTTTTTTTAACCAAAATTCATAAAATAGTTTCTAACAAATATAAAAATCAACATATCACATCATAAATAAATAAAATTCAAGTAATTCATGAAAAATAGACAATTTACAAACAAATCACAATAATCATACATTGGACACTTTATGTTGTTGGAACTTCTTTGGACCATCCACTACAAGAAAAATCATTAGTTCATAATACGCTTCATAATCATAATATCATATTAAATATCACACATAATATGCCTCTAAGTCATAACTCTTATTCATATTATCGCATAAAATCATCAAATTTTGCATATTATTGTCAAAGAAAACAGTGGGTGTTACAATCCTCCATACATTGTAAAACTTTAGTCCCTGAAACTAGAATAATTAAGGGTACTTGATTCTTATTTCATCTTTTCATTCCCATGTAGCCTCTTCTACTTTGTGGTTTCGCCAAATGACCTTAACTAATACAATCTCTTTATTCCTCATGGTCTATGTTCTTTGGTCTAAAATCTCAACTAGTTTCTCCTTATAGCTAAGATCTTCTTGTATCTTGATGGATTAAGATTTAATATTATGTGTTGGGGGTGTGCTCGGCACCATCCTTGGGGGACACCTCCTTGGTGGATTGGCGACTGTTCTCCGTGGATGTAACCAAGAAGGCAATCTTGACCCCCAGACCTCAGCCTGTCCTCTTGAGGTGCTCTATAGGGCCCCTGCTGGCCGCGACGCAAGTTCTTGCTTCCTCGGGAAAGACACGTGCTTAGGTTGGATTGTCAGAGCCTGCAACTAGATAGCCACTCACCATAAGAACCTAACAAATGGCCATGTTTCTACCATCAAATGAAGGTTGATCTGCCAGCGGAGGCTATGATATATGTCACCTACCTTCTGACAGGCCTTGATGTGACACACGCATCATGGATGAAACACATTTAACATCCAATTCAAGTGGTAGCCTATAAATAGAGTGCATTTATTACATCACAAAGCCAATGTGCTCCTTCCCAGCTAACTAGCTCTCGTACTCTACTGAGTAGTGCCTGCCTTAAGCATCAGAGAGCCTTCATCCGACACCACACCGGTGTCCCCCTTTTACCTCTAAAGCACCCCTCTTCTTGTCGCAGGTACATCTAAGCAGGCTGACATGAGCAAGGAAGAGCCGTCCGAGCACTATGTGCAACCACATGTGGTGTTGATTTGCCTCCACCTACTGGTAAGCATCAATATTTTGACGCTAGAAGGAGGGTGCGTATGCCTTCACTCCAAGTTATCAGCCACAAACCTGCTTCGTGATCCAAGCATGGTGACTAGAGGGAATACCCGGGATGAGGGTGCCTGATAGGAGGGGTCGGGCGAAGCTTGACACCAGAACCAGAACCTAAACAGACCCCAAGGCCGGCCTCAAGCAACTAGATCTTGATCCGATGGTCAGGGCAATGGAGTTAGGGCTGAGCAAGACGTAGAATACCCAATCGCCTAGGATCTGATCTGGGAACTCACGAATATGGTCAGATTACTCACACAATACATAGCCCAACAACACGCATAATGACCACCAACCCCCACCCTCCTTCCCCCGAGTAGGGTAGAGGGTGGATGTCCAAGACGTTGTCGACTTTAAACACTCAAGACAGACCACTCATGGGGTCTTGGCTAACAACAGACTTGTTTGAGAAGGCCAAATCAGCCCTCAGGGAGGCTAGGGGCAATTACCTCAAGGTTCCTAAGCATCCGTGTTTGATCGACTTGGGTGCCAGAGAAAAGGTCAACAAGACAAGCAACCCAGAGGAGGCGACATGGTTGAGGGTGAAGCCCCGTATAGGGTTGAACTACTTGAAGATATCAACAACTACAAATTTCAAGAACTACAACGACAGATTGATCAGATCTACAGTAACCGCTTCGGGCTCGATGAGGGCGGTATGCTAGACCTGTTGTTTATCGATGTCATTATGCAGCCTCCCATGCCTCCCAAATTCAAGATCTTGCAGATCAAGCCCTATGATAGGATGACTAACGCCGACGAGCACGTGAAATTGTATCGGGGCATATACTACTCTAGAATGCCAGTGATGCAGCCATGTGCAAAGCATTCTTGCTCATGCTGACCAGCCTTGCTCAACAGTGGTTTCGGCAGATTGAGCCAAGCATATCACCTTCTTTTACTAGTTGTCTGATGCCTTCTTAGTGGCATTCTAGATGATCAGGACGAGGAGAAAAGAGGTTACTCACCTCTATCCTGTCAAATAGGGAGACAAAAGTGTCAAGGGCTACATTAACCATTTCACCCGAGCTGCACTAAAGGTGAGACACATCAAAGATAAGACCCTAAAGCACACGTTCACAAAAGACCTCAAAGATAAAAACCTGACCTAGTTGCTCGCCTTTGAGCAACTGAGTACTTTTTCTCAAATGCTTGGGTATGCCTAAAGGTATGCCGATGTGGCTGAATATACGAAGAGCCGCAGGAAAGGTGAAAGCAGCAGTAGTAGTGGTAAGAAGGGAAAGAAGCATAAGGCTACACCTGAGCAACTTGACATCGAGCAGAACAAGAAGCCGAAGAAAGAGAAGCAAAAAGATGATAAGACCAAGGTTTTGACTAGGAAATTCTAGAGCTATACACCCTTAATTGCCAGCATTGACAAAGTATTGACCCAGGTAAGTGGTAGGAATTTATTGGTAGATCCGCCCAAGCTTAAGGGATGCAAGGCTAGAGGGATTAGAACAAATATTGCAACTTTTATAAGGATGTTAGACATAATACCCATGATTGCATTCAACTCAAGGACTAGATCGAAAGGCTGGTCTAAGATGGGCATTTATAGGAATTTATAGAGGAGTCTTAAGTCTTGGCTCCGCGACCAGGAGGAATGACCAACTGACCCGAGACGCACAGATCCGATTACATAACAAAGGCAAGAATGCCACAGAAACCCCAAACATTGTTCACACGATCTTTGGTGCGCCTGTTACTAAGGACACCTTGAGTGGACAACGGGCCTATGCTCGGGAGGCTCAGCTGGTCGAAAAAAGCGACCTTATGAACATGTCAGAGCATATCAACAAGATTTGTCGACAAGAAGATGTCCTCATCACTTTCACCAAAGAGGAGGTAGATAAGCTCGTTCATCCACACAATGACGCCCTCATATGAGAGCTCCAAATCGCTTACACTATTGTTCGGTGTGTGCGGATCGATAACAGCAATTTGGCTAACATTTTCTTTAAGAAGGACTACAATAAGCTAAAAATTAGTAACGCTGTGCTTATCCCGATCCAAACACCCCTATACGGCTTCATTAGAGAATGTGTCTGAGCAGTCGAGAAGGTCGGTTTGTCGGTCACCTTCGAAGAGGAGGCTACTTGGGTAATGTGCATCATCCACTTTCTTGTCATCAATAAACCTTCTCAATACAATATCATCATCGGACGACTAACTTTGAATGCCCTAAAGGCTATAGTCTCCACCTATCACCTAGCGATGAAGTTCTCGATGGAGAATGGGGTCAGAATCATTAGGTCACGATAGAAAGATTCTCGTGATTGCTATGCAAATGCCATCAAGGAGGCTTCAGCTTGGCGATTAAGCATCTCAGCTATATTCAAAGTGGATGAAATATTGTACTCTATAGAACAAAAGCTCAAGATGTTGTCTGACCTAGATCCTCAACTTCTAAAAGAAAAGGTGAGAGCCACACTAGTGGAAGAATTGGTGTCGTACAACTTAGACCCCAAACATCTCAACTGAGTGATCCAACTCAGTTCTCAACTGAAGCCTAAGATCCAAGCTGACTTGGAGAAATTCCTTACATAATATCAAGATGTATTCACGTGGTCCCACAAAGACATACCTGGTATCGACCCTAATATCATCTACCATCATTTCAATGTCCGCCTCGAACACAAGCCAATCATCTAGAAAAGAAAAGCCTTCAATCCAGAGAGGTGCGTTGCCATGAACGAGGAAGTCCAAAAGCTCTTAAAGGCCAAGTTTATCCTAGAAGTCACCTACTCGGAATGGTTAGTGAACGTAGTCCTGGTTAAAAAAGCCAATGGGACATGGCGGGTCTGTATTGACTATACCAACCTTAACAAAGCCTGCCCAAAGGACTGTTTCCCACTTCCTGGATAGACGAGCTATTAAGTTTCATGGATGCCTACTTCAGCTACAACTAGATCAGGATGGCCGAGGAAGACCAAATCAAGACTACCTTTAACACAAACCAAGGACTTTTCTGCTAAGTGGTTAAGCCCTTTGAACTAAAGAACGCTAGAGCCACCTATTAGCACTTGGTTAACAAGATGTTTGCTCGACTGATCGATAAAACCATGGAAGTCTACATAGATGACATGCTCATTAAATTCGTCTAAGCAGTGGACCATATCGTCAATCTTTGAGCAAGCTTTGACATTCTTCGAGAATACGGAATGAAACTCAACCCAGCCAACTACGCATTTGGAGTTGAGTTTGAAAAGTTCCTCAGATTCATGGTAAAACTAAATGGGTATTGAGGTCAACCCAGCCAAAGCCTAAGTTGTGATAGTGACTCACCCCACATTATCAAGGAGGTACAGAAGTTGACTGGCATGATAGCAGCTTTGTCCAGGTTCGTATCTTGGTCTACCGACAAGTACCGCCCTTTTTTTTAGACATTTAAGGGGATATTTGAATGGAGCAGGGAATGTAAAGAAGCACTTTAAAATCTAAAAAGATACTTAGCCACACCCCCATGCCTATCTAAATCTTTATCGGGAGAAACATTACATGCCAACCTAGCTGTATCCGAGAAGGCTGTGAGCTCAGTCCTCGTCCGAGAAGAAGACAATGTCTAAAAACTGATCTACTACACTAGTCATGCATTTCACGGTGTCGAGGAGGGGTACCCTCTATTGGAAAAACTTGCATTTGCCCTTGTCACTTTTGCCTGGAACCTCCGACCATACTTCTAGGGTCATATTGTTTGGGTCCCAACCAAGTATCCCTTGCGAAAAGTCCTCAAAAGTCTAGAGATATCTAGACAGATGGCCAAGTAGTCGGTTGAGCTCTAGTAATATAATGTACACTTTATCCCAAGAACAGCTATCAAGGCATAATCCTTGGCTGATTTCATTGCGGAGTTTATGGATGCCAGGTAGAACAGCCCTTCCATTAAGAAAGCTCCTATCGAGGTCCAAGACTTTCCCAGCAGCAGCAGAAGCAACAACATTGTCAAGCCTGAGCCTGAATGGAAGCTCTTTGTCGAGCCTGACACACCCTTTAGTTGATTGAATAAATTATTGATTCAGGGAAACAGACACTTGTTCTTGATTGTTACTTTGTTCAGTTCTCGATAATTGATGTAGAGTCACATAGAACCATCCTTCTTCTTCTCGAATAGGACTGATGCTCCCCATAGAGAATGAATAGGCTAGATAGAACCTGTACCAAGAAGCTCTTTAGTTGTAAGTGTAGCTCTTTCAATTCCACTGAGGCCATTCAATATGATTCTTTGGAAATCGGGTTAGTGCTTGGTGTAAGTTCAATTTCGAATTCAATATCTTTGTCTGGAGGTAAGCTCGACAGATCTTCAGGAAATACTTCAAGAAATTCCATAACCATTGAAACATCTTCGACATTTGCCTTTTCCTTTGGACTTTTATCTACAATATTTGCTAGAAAACCTATGCATCGACTAGCCAGTAACTTCCTCGCCTTCATGGATGACAAAAATAGTTTTGGTTTCTTTCTTGATTCGCCCATGCACACGAATTACTCTTCACCTTCTAGATCAAAGATCACTTCTCATTGTCAGCACTTGCTTGAAGCATTGTATTTCCTTAGAAAGTCCATCCTAAGAATAACATCATAATCATGCATGTCGAGTACAATAAGATTGATATAAAGTTCTCTATCAAAAATTCTTAGAGGAATGGCATGTAAGAAATGTGTGGATGACATCACTTCCATAGAAGGTAGTGTATTAATGAACCCTTGTCCCAACATTATTCATTTCTTTCTAGGTTTTTGGCAAAAGATATAGATATAAATGAATGGGTAGCACTCATATCGAAAAGTAAATGAGCATTTTTGGTATGGATAAGGATCTAATCTGTGACAACATTAGAAGTTTCTGCTGCAGCTTCTTCTTTTGTCATGGTATAAATGCAAGCATTAATAAGTGGGGCTTCCAATCTTCCTTGATAGATATGTGGTCCTTCAAGGGCTGCTTGCATACTATGGAGTTAAGCAAGAGGCACTTTTTATTGGTTCTAAGAGTAGGTTTTGGTAGGGTAGTTAATAGAGATATGGTCCTCATGACCGCAAGTGTAGCACTTGTTGGTGCCATATCGACACTCTCGTAGATGCTTCCCCCTACATTTGGCACAAGGTCAGATTTGCTTATTGTTGTGGTATTGATGTTGACCCTTGCTTCCTATCTTGTTGTTTTGACCCTCTGATTATGCGAATTACCCCTTCTCTTATTGTGATTCTAGTTTTGGTTGTTATTGTTATTGTTGCCCTGGGATCGATTTTGATTGTTCATGTGATTACTAGACTGACTCTATGATGGCTGGTTTCTTTTATCCTTTGGAAAATGTTGCTCCACTCGAAGTGCTACACTAACTAGGTCCTCTTGAGTATAAGGTGGTTGAGCTCCATAATAATCATAGCAGTTTCTGGTCGAAGGACTTTAATCAATCATCTTACCCTCTCTTCATCATCCTGAACCATTTCAAGGCATAGGTGAGCAAGTTGGTTGAATTTTGCCACTACTTCTATTACAAACATATCTCCTTGGCGTAGATTTCAAACTCATTGAAGTGCTTGCGAGTGATGTTCATGTGGAAGAATTTCTCATTAAACACCATAACAAAGTCATCTTATGTCATTTTGTTGATCTTCCAAGTTTGTTCAATCCTTTCCCACCAGATATGAGCTTTTATTATAAGGCAATAAGAGGCACATAGAATTTTCAAATTGTCAATGAAATTCCTAGGTAAATAATTAAATAGTACTTACATATTTGAGTTTTCCTATCAAATAATTAAGAGATAATGATGAAAGTTAACGATTCCTGTGATGTCCGTAAGGGTCTATTATAGATAAGGTATTAGAGCAATTTTTGTTTCCAACATACATCACCACATATCTACCCTAAATCCTACAAGTAAGTAAATTTTATAATATTTGGATGTCAATAGACATGTTATTATTTGAATATACATGTACTTACTAAGCTAATGCTTACTTAAGTTATATTATATTGTAGATGAGGATAAGGCTATAGCTAGAGTTAGAAGATGAAGGGATAGATGTGTATGCAAAGAATATGGTGTTGGAACATAGAGTCATTTTATGAAATAGAATAATAATAACGCTTCGTTAAATAATAATTCAATATATTACGAGACTTATTTAATTATTACGTTTTTACTACTCTCATGAACTCGATATTATGTTGTTGGGTTGTTGAACTTTGGTCTATAATAATTTATGTGTTGTGATTTGATTACACGTTACATAGCTATTATATTAAGACTAACTATTTCTGTAGGTAGTCGATTAGCCGATACCTTGGATATTTCGTCAGGCTAACTATGGAGGAAAACCGTTCAAGGTAAGTAATTATTGAATCTATTTGAAAGTTGTGATCATGTGAAATCCTAGTAATATATATTTAGAAATAAACTAATTGTTTAAAAGTAAAGTTTTAGTTCATATGTTTGCATGGGTATACACTTAATTAGTTAAAAAAAATAAAGTGAAATTCATGGGTAAGTAATTAGATAATACTTACATGTTCAGGCTTTCCTATCAAATAATTAAGAGATAACGATGAAAGTTAACGATTCTTATGATGTCCGTAAAGGGCCGTTACATTCAATGACCTTAAAACCTATCAAAACCCTATATTTAACTAAAATATTAAAAATAACTTTTTTATGCTAAATGTCAAACTTAGGTTTTTAAACTTAAAAACCCTAGTTCTTTACAATAATACACACCACATAGCATGATACAAGTCACATAAACATGTCATAACACTCCTTAAGCATGTCATTGTCCATATTATGTTTTTACATAACAAAAATGCCCAAAAAAACATAATTTCTTAGGTTTAGTTTAGAATTTACGCAAAGCTCTCCTTTGTGATTTTTGTGGTCCTCTACCTACACTTGTTCTTGGCACTCTCCCTTGACATAAACCATGTAAAATTTTTCATCAAAACCCATTTCAAAGACCAAAAAGAAAAGCTCAAAAAAAGAAGGAATTTTTGGATTTTACCTTTTGATTAAAACTTGATTTTGTTCTTAAACTTTTTAGGAGGTTGATTCTTTGATGAAATTTGAAAGAAAATTTTGGAGAAAGTGGGTTAGAGGCTCAGAGTGAGCTAGGAGAAAAAGAAGGATTTTTTTGCCACCTTTTTATTTAAAAAGCTTTCTTTTTAAGGATTTTTTTTTGGCAATTTTCACATCTTTTGGGGCAAAAGTGAATTAAATTTATTTGTCTCCTCCACCCATAGCTGTCGTGAGTCTTCCTTGAATAGGTGGCAAAATTTCAACCTTTTATGTTTAAATGAATAGGTCCCATAACCTTTTTATATAGTATAAATTTACTCTACACTATATTTTCCCTACACTGTCAGTGCAGAATTTGTATAGATATTCTCTTTAACAGTCTAAAATTACAGTTAGGGGTGTGCTCGGTGTAATTTCTCGAAGTTTCTCAAAGATCACACCATGGCTGTCCTACCGCCCTACTAGACTGCAGCCATTACAAACAAATCCATAACTCCACTTTGATCAGCACTTTCTCTTGAGGTGCTCTATAGGGCCTCCATTAGCCGCCATATAAGGGGCTAGCTCCTCAGGAAGAACATGTGCTTAGGTCGGACGGGTATGGCCATCACCCAGGCAGCAACTCATCTTCAAAGGTCGACACATGGCCTCATATCAACCTTTGGATGGAGACCTAAACCTTTCACAGGGACCATGATACTTGTCACCTACCATCTAACACTACTTGTTGGGACACATAGGTCATGGGTCAAACCTACCTTACACACGGTCTAAGTGGTTGCCTGTAAATTGAAAGCATTTATTCCTCCTAAAGGTAATGTGGACTTTCTCATCTAACCCTACCCCTAATCTCGGCCAAACAAGTACCTGACTTGAACATCAAAGAGCCCTTGGCTGGCACCACATTGATGTCCCCCTTTGATCTCTGAGGCATCCTCTTCTTATATAGGTTTACTTTGGGAAACCAGGATGAACAGGGAAGGCAATCAGACCACTGTGCGTAGCTACACATGGCATTGATTGCCAGCTGAGCAAGCCGAGAATCAATAATTTGGTGCTAGAAGAAAGGCTCCATACCTTTCTACATTCTTTTTCTTAACACCCACATCCATAAACATCCATATTCAACATGGCTACAAGAGGAAATATTTAAGATAAGGCTCCCCGGCAAGAGGGGTTAAGGGAATGCCAAAAATAAAACCTAAATAAACCTCGTAGAGGAGCAGCCGTGACTGCAGATGACCCAATTTTTGAATTGACAGCCACGGTATGCCTATTTACACAATAAATGGAGCAACAACAGTAACAAGGGCAGGCACAATAGCCCCCCCTGCGCACGTACACTCTCCTTCCTCCGGCTTAGGAAAACCGAGCAAGTGGTCAAGCAAAGCCGAGAGGCAGATCTCGCAATGAAGGCAACTCTAAGCAGGACAGATCATAGGCCTTTGAGGGCACATCTGAAAAAAATAGGCTAGTCAAAAAAGGTCAGCTCGACCCTTGGGATGGTCGTGACCACTCTCCTCAAGGCTCCTGACCTTCAATCTTTGATAGGCTTGGGGACAAGGGGGCTCGACCCGCGAGGGACTGACCAGAGGGCGAAGCCTCATACAAGGTGGAACTACCAGAAGATACCAATAGTCGTCAATTGCGAGACCTATAATGGTAAATTGATCAGATCTAAAACTATTGTTGCGGTGTAGATGAGGGCGGCATGCCTGACCTACCCCTCACTGATGCAATCATACGGGCACCCATGTAGATAAAGTTTAAAATGTCACAGATCAAGCCTTATGATGAGACGTGGACAAAGACCTTGAACTCTATAGAGGCCACATGATGTTCTAGAATGCCAGTGACACTGCCATGTGTAAGGCATTCTGTTAACCTTGATCGGCCCGGCTTGGCAAGGGTTTAGAGCCGAGTACTATGACTTCTTTTGGCAGCTATCCAATGCCTTCTCAACAGCTTTCGCCCCATCCCGAACAAGAAGGAATGAAGTGACTCATCTCTACGTCGTCAAGTAGGGAGTGGAGATGTGTATGATTACATTGACCGCTTTACCTGAGCATCACTAAAGGTGAGGCATATCGAAGATGAGACCCTAAAGCACGTATTCTGTTAGGGGTTAAGAGAAAGGAGCCTAATCTGGTTACTCACCCTTGAGCAGCCCAACACCTTCTCCCAAATGCTTGCATATGCTCAAAGGCATGTAGACGCGGCCGACTACATGAAAAGCCGATGTGACGAATAAGGAAGCAGTATAAAGGACAAGAAACATAAGGACCCACCTAAGCAGGGAAAGCTTGCCCAAAACAAGAAACCCAAGACCGACAAATCCAAAGTCTCAGCCTAAAAGTTTTGGAGTTACACACCCTTGGTCGCCACCATCAACAAGGTGCTCAACCAGGTCAACAACTAGAACCTATTAGTAAACGTGCCACCACTAAAGGATAACCTAGCAAAGTAGGATCAAAACAAATATTGCAACTTCCATAAGGACATCAAACACCACACCTGAGACTACATCAAACTAAAGGACTAGATTAAAAAGCTAGTATGGGATCATTTGTCACCTACCATCTCACACAACTTGATAGGACATACAAAACATGGGTCAAGCCCACCTAACACTCGGTCTAAGTGGTTGCCTATAAATTGAAAGCGTTTATGCCACTTGAAGGTAACATGGACTTTCTTATCTAACCTTACCCATGATCTCAGCCCAATAGGTACTAGACTTGAGCGTCAGAGAGCCCTTAGCTGACACCACACTGGTATCCCCTTTTGATCTCTAAGGCATTCCTTTCTTTTGCAGGTTTACTTTAGAAAGCCAAGATGAGCAAGAAAGGTAGTTCGACCACTATACGTAGCTGCACGTGGCGTTGATCACTAGCTGAGTATGTTGAGCATCAACAATTACACTAACTCACTTTTCCCATACTAACTATTTCCTATTATAGTATTTATATTATCTACACTTGTACTTTAACAATACCATTTTGCTATACTATGTGCTCTTTTACCAGTGTGTCTTTTTACACTGTTTTCATCAACTGATGAGCTACCAACATAGAGATCTTTTTACCAATTTTCTAATTGGCAATAGACCATTTTTATACTCATTAACAATTTATATTTATTGTGGTATAAATTTCATCTAGAGAGTATTTTTTAATTTTTTTAGCAACCATACCCACAAAATTTGCATTTTAAAAATACTCCCAAATGTACATAATTTTCCAGACATAATTCACATCAATCTTTTCTGTATACATTTCATTTTATCTTAATTTTACAAAGTATCATTCATTAAAGAAAATTCATTATTTAAATCCAAGTAAATTCTAAATTTAAGTAAATAAATTTTCTTGAACATTACAATCTACCTTCCTTAAAAATTTTCATCCTTGAAAATTAGAATAGCTCTGGGTAATTTTTTTCATGTCGTCCTTCCGTTCCCATGTTGCTTCTTCTACCTACTAATTGCACTATAAGATCTTGACAAATGGTATATTCTTATTCCTTAATTCTTTCTCTTCTCAAGCCAAAATTTGGACCGGTTTCTTCTTGTAGGACAAGTCCTCTTGAACTTCAATTAGCTCATGTTGGAGTACATGCGATGGATCAGGTACATATTTCTTTAGCATAGACATATAAAATACGTTGTGTATAGATGCCAGTTCATGTGGTAGGGCTAACTTATAAGTAGCATTCCCTATTTTCTCCAAGATCTCAAATGGTCAAATGTATCTTGGATTCAATTTTCCTTTTTTTCCAAATCTCATTATTCTCATCATTGGCATTATCTTGAGAAAAACCAAATCCTATACTTGGAATTCTAGGGGTCTCTGTCATTTGTTAGCATAACTTTTATAATGACTGTGAGTAGTCTCTATTCTTTATCAGATCACCTTCACATCTTCCATCATTTTCAAGAAAAAATCCGTGGTTGATAACACCTTTTATTTGGTTTCATACTAATAAAGTGGAGATTTGCTGTAATGCCCAATTAATTCACAATTAGCCAATAATAAGCATCTTGAATATCTATGCATTTAACAAATACACGTTATTGAATTTCGAGCATATAGAAAGCGTAACTTATGAGCATAAATACTCATTATTTATAAGATTGAATCATGCATAAACATGCTTATATTAAATAAATATGACATTGAATTATTAATATATGATCTAACATGTTTTAAAAAAGTTTTTATTGCAATGAAAAGCTCGGTTTCTCAATAAGAAAGATTGGTATGCTAAACAATTACGAATTGATTGGAAAGTGTTTTTCCACTTTAAATGCATTCTAAACTAATTATTTTTCCCATTTATATCTTTGAAATAGACAAATTTGATTAGAATTGAAATTAAAAAAATGGTGTAATTTGATTGGTTTGTTGACTGGGTTATAGCAAATTTAATTACTCTTGCCTGTACTACATTTAAGTGGTTAGTTATTAGCTAAATTCTCTTACTTATCACTCTTTCTACATGTCAAACCCAAGAAAAAGATTGCAAAAACCCCCAAGTAAACTCCTCCCTTCTCTTACCTGATTTAGACTAAGTCAAAAGAACTAGGATGTTTATTTTTGCCTCTTTCTTTTCCAAGAAGGTCTAAAAATGTCCAGCACTCTTCTCACTTCTTTTCTCCATTTTCCATGTCCTCAACCTCACAAAAACATAATCAAGACCATAGAAATTTGGGTTATACAAACTAGGCCAAGTTCTCACTATTTTGAGCTTGAAAATCAAGTATTTTGACCTCCAATAGAGCCCTAACTTCAAGCCCTACAAAGTAACATCTATATTTATGTTTCTTATAATAAAATGAAGTTATTTTCTGTTATATATGATTATAGATGTGGAAAAAGTAAGCTAGGACATATTTCAGCTCAAACTAAGCTAGTTAAGTTATTTTCTTTGCATAGTTGAAAATCTCAATGAATCTGATTATTTCCTTTATTTCTATTGATCTTAAGTGTTTATTAAGTGATTTTGAATGCTTATAGATAGGTGAAAATTAGTTAGAATGTTATTTTTGAATTTTTGAAAAGAAAATGCAAAACTAAGTTAAGTAGAATATCAAATTTGCCCCATGCTTGATTCTCATGTATTAGGCTACTTTTATAAGATTATGTACTTCCTTTAATGATATTTAATGTTTAAAAATGTTAATTATTTGTTGAAGACCTAATTCTTGCTAGAAAGAGTGTGTTTGATATAATATAATTTGTAGTAGGAATGAGCGAAAATGAATGTTTGTTGAGATGATTGAATATTTAATCTCCATGTTTAATCATAATTTTAATAATATAGCATATTCCTTGGCCAAAAGTGTGCATGGTGACATTTTGATGTTTAGCCCATCTTGTGTTTGAATTAATACAAAGCCATTATAATATGAACTTAAAACATGATCCAATTAGTTTGTCTATTGAGGAATTGAATGGTATGCAATTTTATGATTTTAGGCCTTTTAGCACATTTTATCTTCTAAGTGGACTAATCTTTTCACTCAATGCAAATTGGACACGAGGTAAGTGGAAACTACTATTTACAACATCATAAGAACTATGTCATGTTATGTTTTAAGGTAAAGGAGTTCCAAGAGCTGAAGCAAGGAGGGATGTCAGTGTGTGATTATGTTCAAAAATTTGATGGAGATTGCAAATATGTCCCTTATATTGGAAGAAACAACAATGAGAAGATAAACCACTTCTAAAGAAATCTTAATCCTGAAATCAAAAGGGATGTGAGGGCATCTTCTGTAATGGAGTTTAGGGAGCTTGTCGACAAGGCGTTGATGACAGATCAGGATGAAAAGACATTGAGAAGTTTCACCAGTAAAGGAGAATAGGATTTACTCCAAAGAATCCTATCTAGTGGAAAAAGACAGAACAGAAGCCACAACAAGGAAATAGTAAATGCGCTAGAGTTAAGCAAGCTGCTAATGTAATTGAGAAGCCATTATATGCTAAGTGTAGGAAGAATCATTTTGGAGAGTGTTATAAAGGTAGCAACTTGTGTTTCAAGTGCAAGAAGCTAAGACATTTAGCAAAGAATTGTCCCACGATGCAAAAGAAAGTTCAAGGAAAGGTGTACGCGATGACAGAGGAACAAGCTAGTGTAAGTGCTAATATTTAAATTTCTAAAGTTGTTGCAAATGCATTGATTGATTCAAGATCTACATATTCATTTACATCAAGTACATTTGTGAGGAAATTGGGCATTACACTAGATTTGTTGAAAATGAGATGTAGTGTAACATTACCATTTGGGGAAGAAATGGAATCGAATCAAATGTTAAAGGCTTGCTCGGTTCAGATCAATGATAAAACTTTATATGAGGATCTCGTGGTTTTGAGTATGACTGATTTTGAAGTCATTTTGAGTACAGATTGGTTGACAAAATATCATGCCACAATTGAGTGCAACAAGAAGATTGTGATCTTTCAACCACCTAGAGAAGAACAGTTTGTATTTAGACGAACCATAGGCAGATCATCTATACCAATTATAACTACAATGAAGGCTCAGAAGATGCTTAACAAAGGTTGTGTTAGCTATTTGGCTAGTGTTATGGATAGTGGAACAGAAGTTAAAGCTGGAAGACGTAGATGTAGTTCAAGAGTTCCTAGAAGTGCTCCCAGATGACTTACCAAGATTGCCACTTGATCAAGAAATTGAGTTTGTAATTGATCTTGTACCAAGAACTGCACCAATTTCCAAAGGACCTTATAGAATGGCATCAATAGAATTAAAAGAGTTGAAGGTGCAATTGCAAGAATTTCTTGATAAGGGTTTTATATGCCCTAGTTATTCTCCTTGGGGAGCGCCTGTGTTATTTGTAAAGAAAAAGAATGGAACATTGTGGTCATGCATTGATTATAGAGAGTTAAACAAGGTGACCATCAAAAATAAGTATCTATTTCCAAGGATAGATGATTTGTTTGATTAATTATAGGATGCTTTTGTTTTCTCAAAAATTGATTTACAAAATGGATATTATCAATTGAAGATCAAAGAAGAAGATGTGCAAAAAACTGCCTTTACAACAAGGTATGGGCATTATGAATTTTTATTGATGCTTTTTGGTTTAACAAATGCCTTTGCTGCATTTATGGACTTGATCAATGGGTTGTTCAAGCAGTTTCTTGATAAATTTGTGATTGTATTTATTAATGACATTTTGATCTATTCTTGGAGTAAAGAAGAACACTTAAGAATTTTGCTGCAAGTTCTTAAGGAAAATAAGTTGTATGCCAAATTTAAGAATGTGAATTTTGGCTAGAACAAGTGGCATTCCTAGGATATATACTGTCCAAGAATAGAATTTCTGTTAATCCAAGTAAAGTGGAAGCTATGGCTAACTGGCCAACATGAACAAATGTATCAGAAGTTAGGAGCTTTTTAGGATTGGTAGGGTACTATCGACGATTTGTTAAGGGATTCTTTAAAATAGCCATCCCCTTAACATCGCAGACTAGAAAGAATGTGAAATTCCAAAGGACTGGTTCTTGTGAAAAGGGTTTTCAAGAATTGAAGCATAGGCTAATCATCGCTCCAGTGTTTACCATTCCAATAGGAACTGGTGGATTTATGGTGTATAGTGATGCCTCCAAGAATGGTTTAGGCTATGTTTTAATGTATGATGGGAAGGTAATAGCATATGCGTATGCCTCAAGGCAACTAAAAGAGTATGAAAAGAATTACTTGATTCATGATTTGGAACTTGATGTTGTAGTTTTTGCTTTAAAAATTTAGAGATACTACTATATGGTGAGAAGTAGATTTACATTGACCATAAGAGTCTAAAATACTTCTTCACTAAGAAGGAATTGAATATGAGACAGTGTAGATGGTTGGAACTTGTGAAGGACTATTATTTGTAATCAATTATCATCCTGGTAAAGCAAATGTGGTTGCTGATACCCTGAGTAGAAAATTAATGTTATCCCTCCATGTCATTCAAAAGCTAATATTACTAGATTTGAAAAGGTTAAAGCTTGAAATAGTCTCATTGGGTTGAAAAACAAAATTGATGTAGGACAGAGACCAAATTTCATAGTTATTGAAGATGGGATTATAAGATATAGAGGGAGGTTGTGTGTGCCATTTGTTAAGGCCATTAAAGAAGACATCTTGAAAGAAGCTCATATGCCTCCTTATTCAATGCACCCAGGTAGCATAAAAATGTACAGAAATCTAAAACACTATTATTGGTGGCCTAGAATGAAGAAAGATGTAGCAAAGTTTGTGGCTGAATGTTTAACTTGTCAACAAGTTAAGATTGAACATCAATGACTTGTAGGGTTGATGAAGCCTTTATTGATTCCAGAGTGGAAATAGGAACACATCATAATGGACTTTGTACTTGGATTACCTAGAACTCAAAAAGGATTTAATTCCATATGGGTAGTTGTGGATAGGTTAACCACGTCAGCCCATTTTCTTCCAGTGAAATCCACTTATACCATGGACCAATATGCTTAATTGTATATCAAAAAGATAGTCAAATTACATGGAGTGCTAGTTTCAATAGTGTATGATAGAGATCCTAAGTTCACATCTGCATTTTGGAAGAGGTTACATAGTGCTATGGGAACGAAACTTGCATTTAGTACAGTATTTCATCCTCAAAGTGATGGACAATTTGAGAGGGTAATTCAGACAATGGAAGATATGTTAAGAGCTTATATGCTTGATTTGCAAGGGAGTTGGGATACAAATCTTCCTCTAGTGGAATTTACTTGCAATAACAGTTACCAAGCGACAATTAAAACGGCACCTTATGAAGCACTATATGGAAGAAAATATAGATCTCTAGTTCATTGGGATGAAGTTGGAGAAAGAGAATTACTTGGTCCAGAGATGGTACCAAAAACCACTAAGGCAGTAGAAACGATACATGATAGAATGAAAATAGTACAAAGTAGACAAAAAAGCTATATAGCTAAAAGAAGAAAAGATTTAGAGTTTATTGTTGGGGATCATGTATTCTTAAAGGTAGCTCCGACGAAGGGTGTCATGAGATTTGGGAAAAGAGGAAAGTTAAGCCCAGGATATGTTGGCCCATTTGAAATCCTTGAAAAGGTTGGTGATAAAGCAGATAGATTGGCCTTACATCCTTCATTATCCAACGTACATGATGTCTTCCATATGTCCGTGCTCAAGAAGTACATTCCAAATTCCACACATATTTTAAGTTATGAGCCATTAGAAATAACTTCCGATTTAGGATATGACAAGAAACTAGTACAGATCCTTGATAGAAAAGAAAAGGAGTTGAGGACCAAGAGATTCAACTAGCTAAGGTTTTGTAGAGGAATCATTTAGTAAAAGAAGCCACATAGGAAAGAGAGGAAGAGATAAACAACAAATATCCAGAACTATTTGATATGTTAGATTTCAAGGCTTAAATATTATAAGGAGGAGAGGATTGTAATACCCAATTGACTCACAATTAGCCAATAATAAGCATCTTGCATATCTATGCATTTAACAAACACACATTATTGAATTTCGAGCATATAGAAAGCATCTTACGAGCATGAGTACTCATTATTTATAAGATTGAATCATGCATAAACATGCTTATATTAAATAAATATGACATTGAATTATTAATATATGATCTAACATGTTTTAAAAAAGTTTTTATTACAATGAAAAGCTCGGTTTCTCAATAAGGAAGATTGGTGTGCTAAACAGTTACGAATTGATTGGAAAGTATTTTTCCACTTTAAATGCATTCTAAACTAATTATTTTTCCCATTTATATCTTTGAAATGGACAAATTTGATTGGAATTGAAAGAATACAAAATGGTGTAATTTGATTGGTTTTGTTGACTAGGTTATAGCAAATTGAATTACTCTTGCTTGTACTAAATTTAAGTGGCTAACTATTAGCGAAATTCTCTTACTCAGCACCATTTCTAAATGCCAAACCTAAGAAAAATATGGCAAAAGCCCCCAAGCAAGCTCCTGCTTTCTCTTACCTAATTCAGACCAAGTCAAATGAACTAGGATATTCATTTTTGCCTCTTTCTTTTACAAGCAGGTCTAAAAATGTCCATCATTCTCCCCACTTTTTTCTCTCTATTTCCATGTCTGAAAGCTCACAAAAACATAACAAAGACCATAGAAATTTGGGTTACATAAACCAGGCCAAGTTCTCACCATTTTAAACTTGAAAATAAAGTGTTTTGACCTTTAATAGAGCCCTAACTTCAAGTGCTACAAAGTAACATCTTTATTTATTTTCTTATAATGAAATGAAGTTATTTTCTATTTTATATATAATTATAGATGTGGAGAAAGTAAGCTGGAACATATTTGAGCTCAAACTAAGCTAGTTAAGTTAGTTTCTTTGCACAATTGAAAATCTTAGGGAATCTAGTTATTTATTTTATTTCTATTGATCTTAAGTATTTATTAAGTGATTTTGAATGCTTGTAGATAGGTGGGAATTAGTTAGAATGTTGTTTTTGACTTTATAGAAAGAAAATGCAAAACTAGGACAAGTGGAATGTCAAATTTGCACTATGCTTGATTCTCATGTATTAGGTTTTTTTATAAGATTATGTACTTCCTTTAATGATATTTAATATTTAGAAATGTTAATTATTTATTGAAGACTTGATTTTTGCTAGAAACAGTATGTTTGACTTAATATAATTTGTAGTAGGAATGAGCTAAAATGAATGTTTGTTGAGATGATTGAAGATTTAATCTCCATTTTTAATCATAATTTTAATAATACAGCATGTTCCTTGGCCAAAAATGTGCCATGTGACATTTTGATGTTTAGCCCATCTTGTGTTTAAATTAATGCAAAACCATTGTAATATAAACTTAAAACATGATCTAATTAGTTTGCTTATTGAGGAATTGAATGGTATGCAATTTTATGATTTTAGGCCTTTTAGCACATTTTATCTTCTAAGAAGACTGATCTTTTCACTTGACGCAAATTGGACTCGAGGTAAATAGAAACTACTATTTATTGCATCACAAGAACTATATCATGTTATGTTTTAAGGTGCATTGATTGGATTGTTGTTATTTTTGAATGATATAGATGGTTGAAAAGTATTCATGATTCATGACATTTGCATTAGAACATGTGATATGATTTGAAAAAGAAATGAGGTTTTTAACTAAAATGGAGGTTTGGTGCGCATTGGTGGTCTGGTAGGCATGGGACGTGGGTGGGACTAGTAGATCCAATAAAGGGTAGTGAATACTTTGAGGTTGAAAAACCAAGATAAGAAAAGCCACAAAGATTAGACTGAATACGGCAAATAACTAATGTCCAAAGACCAAGATGGAGACCTATATTATTATTATTATTACATTGGCCAAAATGATGAACAAGTTCCGAAAACCACAGCCTACCATTACTAGTTAAGTACCACACTCCAAGTGTACCCAAAAAATAAAGAATTATTGAAAGAAAAATAATAAAAGAAAATATCTAATTGCATTCTCATTCATTGTTTGTGTTCATGCATTAATTTCTACTTACTGAGCTTTTAGCTCATTATAGTTCTTATGATGCCGGTGAGGATGTATAGGGTTAGAGGTTGGCTGAGTATCTAGAGATACCAGATAGAGTTTTGTTCATATACCATGTTTTAGTTCAGCTTTTGAAACGTATCTTGGAACTCTGTTTTGTAAAACTTTGTAGCTTTGTTATGGTTTTTGTGAACAAACATATATTACAAAGTCTGGTTATGATAGCATGGTTTTTGTTCATATTACTAAGTTTGAATATTGTATATGTTGTAAATAAGAAAATGAATGAAACAACAGTTTCAAAACTCTTCTATAATGTAATGAATATTTCAAGTAAACCATAACATTTATAGTATAATTGAAAGATTAATACTTTTTATCCTAACTAAATAAGCTTTACGCGAGGTCATTAGTTAGCTTGAGGGGTATTATGTCTGCACTTCCTTCTGTAGAGGGCTTTTTATGGAGCCATACCAATAGAAGCACGGTAGATATTGTTATATGCAAATTCTATCAATGGTAGCTTTATATCCCATCCTCCCTTGAAATCCAGTACATATACTCTCAGCATATCTTTTAAAGTCTAAATGGTCCTTCAAACTAACCATCATTTTGGGGATGAAATGTCGTGCTTGAAGTGAGCTTTATACCCATTGCTTGATGAACACTCTTACAAAATTTGGAAGTGAATCAACCATCATGATCGAATATAATGGATTTTGGCACCCATTATCTTTACCTATTTGAGCAACATATAATTCAACTAACTGCTCTACAATATTATTAAGCTTAATAGGCAGAAAGTGTACAGATTTGGTTAATCTGTCCACAATTATCTATATGATGTCAAGTTCTCCTGTGGTTTTGGGCAAATCGACCACTAGATCCATAGTAATTTGATCCAATTTCCATGTCGGTATTGCAATCTTCTATAGCTCTCCTATAGGATGTTGGTGTTTAGTTTTTACTTTTTGACATGTCAAACATATGCTGACAAACCAGGCAACATCATTCTTCATTCCATGCCACCAAAAATTTTCCTTTAGATCTTGATACATCTTGGTGGCTCCTAGATGAATAGAATATGGTGTCTCATGTGCTTCTTCTAGCATTTGTCTCCTTAAATCCTCCTTATTAGCAACACATACCCTTCCTTTGTACTGAAGCATGCCTTCCTTTGAGATGCTAAATTCTGTTTCTTTGTCGCTCATGACCTCATTTTTTATCTTGAGTAATGAAGGATCTACTTCCTGTGATTTTTTCATGATCTCAAGAAAGGTCAGTTGAAGTGACAAATTGGCTATTGCTCTTGTGATCAATTCGATCTTTGCCTTCTTAAGATCTTCTCATAGAGAATTTGCCATTGGTCGTACAATTGTAAAGGTAGATATTGCTTTCTGGGTAAGAGTATTCGCCACCCGATTCACTTTGTAGGATGATACAAAATTTCACAATCATAATCTTTGACTAGCTCAAGCCATCTTCATTGCCTCATGTTAAGCTCTTTCTGGATGAAAATATATTTGAGACTCTGATGGTTAATGAAGTTTTCGCATACAACCCCTTACAAGTAGTGATGCCAGATTTTTAATACGAACACTATTACTGCAAGCTCCAAATCATGGGTTGTGTCATTTCTTTAATGATCTTTTAGCTAGTGTGATGCATACATGACTATTTTTGCATCCTACATTAATACCCTCCTAGGCCTACTTTGATGCATCACTATAGTTTACAAATTTTCCCATATTTGGATTTGGTATAGTCAGCACTGGTGCACTTGCGAACCTCGTCTTTATTTCTTGAAAACTCTGTTCACATTTTGTATTCCATTCATACTTCTTCCCCTTCTTGGTAAGGGCTATGAGTGGTGCCATGAGTCTAGGAAATTGTTCAAAAAAATGTCGATAGTATCTTGGTAACCTGAGAAAACTCCTAATCTTGGTAACACTCTTCGGTGATGACCACTTATTCACGGCTTCAATTTTAGTGAGATCAACTAAGACACCATCTTGTGAACTTTGTAAATTTGGCATATAGTTGATACTCCTTTAGCAGCTGAAGTGCTATTCTTAAATGCTTTTTATGCTCTTCTGGAGTCCTTAAGTAAATCAAGATATGGTCTATGAAAACAATGATGAATTTGTCTAAATAATCCTTAAAGACTCGGCTCATTAAGCCCATAAATGCTACTAGAGTATTAGTTAACCTAAACGGCATTACACAAAATTTATAGTGTCCATAACGTGTTCAGAATGCTATCTTTGGAACATCTCCCTACTTGACTCGAAGTTGATGATATCTAGAGTGCAAATTTATCATAGAAAATATGGCTGCTCCCTTCAACTGATTAAACAGATAATTGATTCTAGGAAAAGGATACCTATTTTTAATCGTAAGTTTGTTTAGCTTGCGGTAGTCTATACACATTCGTAAAGTTTCATCTTTCTATTTGATGAATAGCATAGGTGCTCCCTAAGGTGAATAACTTAGTCATATGAATCCTTTGTCAAAATGTTCTTGAAGTTGGGCCTAAAGCTCCTTAAGTTCAGCTAAAGACATATGGCAGGGCGCCTTTTAGATTGGTGTAGTAACGGGCATTAACTTGATCTCAAATGAGATTTCTTGTTTAGGAGGTAATACGGGCAACTCATCTGGGATACATCAATGAATTCATTTACTATTGGGACATCCTTTGGTCCTAGCTGAGCTTTCTGATGTTTACTTACTAAACTCACTAGATAACCCATACACCTATTGTCTAACAATTTCTTTGCTTTTAAAGTGGATATCAACGCTTTTGGTGTTCTTAGGGTCCTCCTAGTATAGACAAACTTCTTGTCCCAGGCAGGTCAAAAGGTGACCTTGAGAGGTCGGCAGTTGATTTTGGCGTTGTGCTTTCCTAGAAAATCCATTCCCAAAATCACATCATCATCTTCAATAGTTATTATTATTAAATCAATAAACAATTCTCTATCGCCAAGGATAATTTGTACATGATGTAACCAATGATCAAAATTTAATACTTGACCAAAGGGAAGTGCAATTCTAAAAGTTTGTTCTATCTTATTCCCTTCATATGCCATGTGTTTTGCAAACTTAAGTGATGCAAATGAATGTGTAGCTTAAGAGTCAAATAAAACATAAGCATCAGTTTTAGCCATAGAAAGTTGACCTATGAGCACCGTAAAGGTTCGCGCATTAGGTTCTTTTTTGTTGTCAATATAGTTTTATGCACTAGGTTCTGGTGCTTCCAGTCGCCCTTAATAAAGGCTAGGTCCTTCGATGTAAGACTGAACTGTGTGGAGTTGAGGTCCTTAGGGTCTTTGTTGACTCTATTGGAATTAGGTCTAATTGAATCGGTTTTGGTTGGAAAACAATTCTTAGCATAATGCCCTCTTTCTGCCACAATAAAGCATTTATTGGTGCCAACTTTGCACTTTCCTAGATGTCTTTTCCTACATTGTCCACATACCGGTTTGCTATTCCCTCCATCATTTACCTTCTTCTAAGGTTGACCTTTCTAACTAACTTGATTACTAGAATTCTATTTTCTCTTATTATTGTTACTAACTATACTACGGTTATGACCAAACTGGTTACTCTATTTCTGACTTTGGCCTGTATTACTCACTTGTCCCTTAAACTAAGGAACTAGGCTCTACTTTGCCAAAGCTCTTTCTTCCTTTTGCGTCTTAAAAATCTTGGCTTTCTCAGCTTTGTCACAGGTGATTCTAAGCTCAACTCTAGTTGCCTATTCAATACAGTCCTCAACAGACCTTGGTGCCTGACATCTGCTATCCACGATCAATACGATGTCTATGCGAAACATTATCATCAGCCCCCTCAGAAAGTCCATAATTGCAGAAAAGTATTTTTTCTTCCCTATTTGTAGGTGCAAAATCTTTTGATTTAGATTTACGCTTACAATTATAACGAGAACACTTAGGACACTAAGATGTTGTAGCTTGGGCTCTTATCTTCTTAGCACATAGACTAGTAACCATTCCAAGCACACCTTTAGTAGAAACATCACTAGGATGAATTAGACTTTCTATATACATTTTTACCTCACTTGGAAGTTCAAAACGAGAAAGAATCCACAGACAAGTGACTCTGGCTTTGTACTTCTATCTAATTTCTTTCTAAGAAAGGGAAGGAAAGTATTTTTTTCAAGTGATCGTATTTAAAATCGATGATTTGAGAGAAAAAGATGAGATTCTTAAGAGTGAATTGAGAGCTTTCTAAGAGATTTAAGTGCTTAAGATATTATTGAGAACACTTTATGGTTAAAGAGAGAGAGGTTGAAGCATTTTTAGGAAAAGTGTTTAAAGATCGAAGAACTTTGTAGGAGAGAGAATTCGAAAGCTTAGAGAGAGAAAGAACTAAAAATTCTAAGCTTCAGTGTACAGTGAACGGTTTATGCACAAAGGATGTTATACTATTTAGGCACAAGGGAAACTATACAGACACGTATGAGAGTTATTTTGGTTTAAGTCAAACAATAATTGGGCTAAGTGATCTAAAAATCTAAAATGGTGAAAAGAAACAAACAACACTTATTTTCAAAGAAAAAGAAAATATTTTGTGATTTTAAATTTTTCTAATTTTTTGTTCTTTTAAACATTTTTATTTTTTTTATTTTTATATTTTTTACTTTAAGAAAAAATCTAAAAATAAAAAAAAATCATTTCAATCATTTCATTAAAATGCGTATCTAAAGGTCATTGATACAACTACCAACTAATCCTAATGACATCAACCTCCATCACACAGCCACTTTAATGAATTTTTGAAATAATTTTTCTAAATTTATGAAACATAGCAACACATAAAAGTACATAAACACAAAAATACAGACAAAAAAGCAAAAAAAAAATACGAGCGCTAATCTAAAATTACAACTTCATCTTCAAAATCTGATGATTGGTGGTGGAAAATTACTAAGCTTAAATCTTCCAAGAAGGTAACAATCCTAAAAACTTAAGTTACTTGTTACTTCAAAAACTCTTTTCTTAAATTCCTCTTCATTTATTGGTTCATCTCAAGGACTTCTTTTCCAAAATCACGTTTCCAAATGTTATCCTCTTTGAAAATTGAATTTTCAACTTCAAATGTTTCATCAGTTAAAACATACATAGGATAGTTTTCAACTTTCAATGGCACATTTGAATCAAAGGTATTGACCAAGTCAGCTAAGGGATCAAGTACCTCAGCAGATGTGCTAGATGTACATCCCTAAATGAAATTTACTTCACACTTGCCAGCAGGAGGTTGCGCCGTGTTAAACACACTGAATTATGAGGTCATATTTCTAAAAGACAATTTTAAAACTCTATTTCTATAATTAATCAAAGCTTAGAAGTTGCAAGAAATGGACAACCAAAAATGACAAGGACCTGAACATTTGAATTGGCAGCAAGTTATGTATCCAAAACAATAAAGTCTACTAGGTACTAAAACTTATCAATTTGAGCTAACACATCTACAACAAATCCTCTTGAATTTTCATAGAATGATTGGCTAACTGAAATGTGATAGATATTGGCTTAAGTTCACTTAAACATAACTGTTGGTAAATAGAATAACAAAAGATTGACATTAGCACCAAGATCTAACAATGCATGTTCAATTTGAGTGTTTTTTATGACACAAGAAATTTTAGGACAACTTGGATCTTTAAACTTGGGTGGTGAATCATACTGAATGATGGAACTAATACTTTCAGCTAAAAAATACAATCTTAGTCATATTATGCTTGCTTTTAATTGTGCATAGATCTTTCGAAAATCTAGCATAATATGGGACTTGTTTGATTGCATCAAAAACTGGAAGGTTAATTTTAACTTGCTTGAAAAGTTCAAAAATTTCAACATTTTTATCAGACTTCTCTTTTGAAAGCAAAGCTTGAGGAAATAGAATTTTTAAAACAAATTTTTCTTTTGAAACAACCTTTTCTTTTTTAGAAATTTTCTCATTACTATTAACTTTATCATTACTTTTTAAAGTTGGATTAGCATTTTGATTTTTTTGAAATAATAGTTTTATCAACAACTTTTCCACATCGAAGAGTGGTGACAAAATTAACAGTTTCTTGTCGTGGTGGTGAACTACAAGAGGCAACTTCATTAAGAGATGAGTAATGTATAGGTTAAGTAGGAAATTTGCCTTTTTTCTTGAATGCAAAGGGAAGAAGTGAGCTTAAAAATGGACTCTTTAATTTCATGAATGTCTTGTGAAGTGTGAGTGTTATAAACTTCTTATTTTTGAATGAATGCTTTTTGAGCTTGTATGAATAATTGCAATATGTCTTCAAGAGTTTTGACTCATGAATGAAAATTTTTAGGAGGTGGATAATTTTGTGAAGGTTTTTTAAATTTTTTGGATTTTGGTGGATATTCTAGATTTTGAGGTTGTTGTGGAAATGGTAGACAATTTTTAGAATTTTAAGGTGGTTGTGGTAGTGATTGAAATCACTATTGTGGTTGATCATTCCTCCAATTGAAATTGGGATGATGTCTTCATTATAGATTGTATGTGTTAGAATGTGGAGATGGATTTGGCTTCCTAATTGGGTTTAATTGATTTGTGTAATTCATCTATTTACGGGACTCTTTCTTAAAAATTAGGCATTCATAAGTTGAGTGTCCTAGAGTTTGGCAAACACTATACAAAGTTTCAATTTTAGGTTCTTAAACATTCCTACGTTCTATGACTTCAATCTTTCTAGTTAAACATGTTGTCCTAGTATTTAGATGATTCTCTTGACTATGTTGATGAACACTTTTTTGAGTATTAGCAAGATTAGACCTAATTGAGCCTTTAGATTTAGCATGCTGTCAGTATTAAGAGTTATCAGCTAAATTGTCTAGAAAATCTAATGCTTTATCAGGTTTTTTATCATGGAATTCTTTATTACACATTATTTCAATGAATTGACGAGTTTCAAAAGTTAAGTCTTCATAAAGGAAACTTATGTAACACCATTTTTCAAAACCATGATGTGGGAAATAGTTTAACAAATCCTTAAACCATTCCCAACATTGAAAATATACTTCCTTTGTATTTTGGAAAAAATTAATTTTTTTTAGAGCACTAGCCTCATAAGTTGGAAAAAATTTCTTTAAAAACTCAGTTTGCATTTCTTGTCATGTGCCAATTGATAATGGTTTAAAAAAGTGAGCCAAGTTTTAGCTTTATCTTTTAAAGAAAAAAAGGAAAGGCTTAAGCTTAACAACATCATTTGAACATTTTGATTAGTGAAAGTAGCACAAACATCTTCAAACTCTCTAAGATGCAAGTATGGATTTTCATATTCTAAACCATGAAAAGTTAGAAGCAAATTAATCATGTTTGGGTTAAACCTAAAGTTATGAGCATTAAGAAGAAAAACATGACACGATGGAGTGGATTCATGAGATGGTTGCAAATAATCAAAAGTTTGAACGAACAACAAGATTGATAATTTTTTGATTAACCATGTTATCATTATTAACACTTTTATCATCAACCATTTTGTTTAAAGGTGTGGATGTGACCGACAAAACAAGTGGTACAATATGTTCTACCCTTTTCTAACTAAATAACAAAATTTTGACGTTTGAAACTAAACACACATGCAAAACTAAGATAATTACAAAAAGAAAAAAGATACGAAAATGTATCTATGTAAATAGTAAATACTAACATGCAAACGATGTGAACAGTAACTATTTTTTGCTTTTTTGCTTTTTTATTTTGCTATTTTTGGTACCTGCAAAAACAAATAAAATTAAAAACAAGAATATTAACATGATTGGGTGGTACAATTGTCCCCTTAAGATAAAAGAAAAATAAAAGTGCTAAAAAGTAAAAATTTGACGTTTGAAATTAGATTAGATAGTTAGAAAGTTTGAAAAATTAGATTAGATAGTTAGAAAGTTAGAAGTGTTGGAAATATAAAAGTTAGATGTCAAAAAGGATCGTCGGTCTATTAAGCAAGGTAGTCTGCGATAGGAACAAAAAAATAAATTATAGAAATATAAATATTATATATATATATACACAATAATAAGGCGGCTTATCCAACTATATATAATATACTAATATATTGTCCTCATGCTTGTTTGTTCCTTGGCAACGGTGCCAAAAACTTGTTTAGATCTAAAATTGTAAGTCTACTATTACCTTAAATACAAAGTTATCTAAGTAATAATACACGGTAAATCCGAGGTCAATCCTACAGGAAAAAGGTATTGCAAATGTCCAAAATATTAGTTATCTTATTTTTCTTTATTAGTTAAAGAATTTAATGGTTAAAGTTAATCATTAACAATCTATTTACATTATTTATGCA
Source organism: Artocarpus heterophyllus (assembly GCA_025403435.1). Taxonomy (NCBI): domain Eukaryota; kingdom Viridiplantae; phylum Streptophyta; class Magnoliopsida; order Rosales; family Moraceae; genus Artocarpus; species Artocarpus heterophyllus. The sequence continues at coordinate 26,578,666 of CM046334.1, forward strand.
TTTTTTACTTTTTTCCTTTTTAGATTTTTTATGATTTTTGGAATTATAATAATATGTAATGCGATTTAATTTAAATAGAAGATGGAACTTTAATAATAGGTACAATTTAATTTAGAGGAAACAACAATTATAACAGTGTTGAGGATTAAAGGTTCTATTCCATTAAATAACTCAAATATATTTTAGTTTTTCTAAGACTATTGATTAAAATGATTTAAGTATGTAATATGTCATCTTTTGTCTATAATAAATCAAGAGTAACGAAGCATTTGATGTGTCAATTTATGTCATAATGCATCAAAAACTCATTTTAATAAATAAACATGATTTTAAAATTAACTAACCAAAATTACTAACAAAATTAAAGTTAAGCATTTACAGTGCTATTCCATGTCTACAAATAATCAAAGTATTTCTAAGTATTACCTGTGCCAGCCTACGTCTACGAAAAATCAAAACTTAATTTTGTAAGAATTTTAGCTAAGTTAACATAAAAATGATAAGTTCTCTAAAAATTATTTTGACATTACAACTGTTTAGAAAACTTTGAAAAACTAAAAGTATTTAAATTAATTTTATCAAAATTTCTCTCTCTCCTCAGCTAAAAAGGAAATTAGAAAGACAGAACTAAAGAAAAAACACACATAATATTATTAAACATAACTATTTTACAACATAAAAAATAGAACTATTTTACAAAAACATAAAATTAAACTAAGAGAAAAAAACTAACCAAAGCTAGAGAGAGAAAGAACAACTCTAAAAATGGAAAAAAGGGTGCAAATTACAAGCCCTGGAGGGGGTATTTATAGGTGAAGAAAATCCACTATTTACATATTTTTGCATTTTTTATTTATTTTTATTATTTTTATTATTTTATTTGGATTTTTTTATGAAAAATAAGCAGGATGGCAATTTAAGATTTTTTTTTTTGGAATTTTTTTTGAATTATTATTGTTGCTCCATTCTTTAGATCTGATTAATATATTTTTTTCTGCCCATAAATCAGTTGTTTATTATGCATATTTTAACTTATACTCTTATGCTTCTCCCGTGTAGAACGGACACTAGAAGGCCATCAGATGCATGGAAAGCTGGAGAGACGACTAGATCTTATGGTTGGAAAACACAAAGATAAGCTAGAACTAAGAGAAGAGGTCATGGTCGCTCATCGAGTTGCAATACTCTAATCCAAAGGCTGAGAAGACCTGAGAAGACGTGCATACATGAGTCTGCTCCATAGGATCTAGAGCTAGATTTGGGACCTAGTAGGACACACGGATGGTTCAAACCATTATACAATGGCCCTCGTTGCACCACATGGCATTCTTTTTTAATTCTATTTTCTTTTTTATTTTTTGTGCATTTGATGTTCGTTTTTTGCCTATTTTTGCATTGTTTTGCTCCTCTTTTCTTACAGATTTCAAATCTAAAATAAAATAAACTAACTAAAATTAATTATTTTGCAAACTTAATTTTTTCAATCATTTTAAAATTATTTATTTTACAATAAAATACATAAAACACACTAAAAATTAAACATAAACTTCTAAGATTAACAAACCTCAATAATTTTACGCATATCTATTATTTAAGACTCATGAATATTTTTATAAATTACTAGAAATATTATAAAACATATTTATAAACTAAAAACTGACTTACAAATACTTTAAGACTAAAAATAAAACACACAAAAGTATTTTTATGGTTTTAATTATTTTCAAACTAATTAATTATTAAACATATAGAAATGATTCAAAAATTACTAAAAATATTATTAAACATAAAAACACACTAAAAACACATATTTAGACATATTTTCATACAAACACACTAAAATATTGTTTATCACATAAACGTTATAATTAAGGAATTTAACGAGAAATGTTCATGTAAAATTATTGATTTTAGTATTAAGAATTGTGCATTTTCACAGTCTTATCATGCATGGAGCTTACATCCAGGCACCCCATTAATCGCCCTCGATTCTCTCTGCATGTGATGTGGAAACCCTATTATCCTCCCTTTCTCTCTCAAAATGGCAACTATTGGTCTAGATAATAATCCTCACAAACTAATTTAATTAGCATAGCTTTATTTCCAACCATACAGTTCTACCTCGCCTTAGTTGAACGAGATAGAACTCATGTTCTAAGTCCAAACAACTACAGAATCGAGCCAAGTTCATAGTCAAGCTTGACAACACCCTTTTAAACAAGCCATAAATAAGCCAAACGAATCCAAATCTATTTTATCTTTTGATTCTTACAATTGTTGCCCAAAAGCATAAGAACTACTCCAACACTCACACAAAATTCTTTGACCAAAGGCATTGAAATGAAACAAAGAAATGGTAAACATAACTTGACAAGAAAAGTAAGCGTATAACATCATAAGAGCAACAATCTAAAAACGTTATCTATTACAATTTCACATCAAACACAGAGAGCAATAGAAATTGTGATGCATATACTTTTTAAAAAAGGAACATATCATACCTTGTCACTTACCTCATAAGATGCGGATGCAAACCAATCTACAAAAGTCTCAAACAAAAAAAGAACTTTGAACTAATAAACAAAATGAATTGTACTTTTCTTTTAATTTGTTGATTTTTTTGCTTAAAAAAATAGAAAAAACTGAGGATCGACATGTCCCAAAATTAAACAAATGAGAAGAGATTGGAAAGTCTGACAATGACAATAAGAGGTACAGACCTGTTAGAAACCCCATTGAACTTCTCAAGCAGGCCCATCTTTTGGATCCAATGGCGGGAGCCTCCCTTGCTTTCTCTTCTCGAACCACCACTCAATGTTAGGAAACCCTTGTATTTGACCCCAATCTCCTCTTTTATCATCATCGGTAGGGCCAACTACCATGGCTATGGCTCGAGGTCTCTTTACACTTTGTGGGATGACAGTGTTTCAATAATAGTTGAGCATAAAAGCGACAATAGGATTTAGGAGTAGGGCAAAAACTGTTGGAAAAATAGTTTAGAAAACTATTGCAAAAACCATTTTGAGGGCTAAAATAAAGTGGGACCCACTTCATAAAATTAATGGCTCATGGATGATTTGTGTTCTCCATTGTAAAGAGATTGAAATCGTATATTCATGCTCTCAAAACGGTTGACAGATGAATGAGAAATTGATGATCTAAGTATACCGTTGAAATATAATTTTATTGGAAGAAATTGCTAAAGGAAAAGTCCTACATTGCTAAGGCATGATGACTTAGAATGGCTTAAATGGATTTGCACCCGAGCTCATGGGTAAGAATAAGTACCCAAGAGGCTCTCTCATGTGCAAGGGGGTGCAAATCATGGGCTCAGAGGGTTAGGGGGCCCAATGTGTGCGTTCCCACGACGTGGGCAACACGAATGTCAGACTATTCAGCTTGTCCTAGCTCGGGCTTCATTTTGCAATTTTTTTTGGGACGTCTAGAACAAAACTTACGGACATCACTTTTTTCATCAGCATCCATTAAAGATGCAAAACGTCATCACTCTCATCAGTCTCCATTTTTTTAATGGCTGAGACATTAACTCAGGAAATGTATCAAATTTCCTCCATGGAGCTTATATAAAGAGGCATTGATTCATTCATTCACCACTCAAAAGACTCCTCTTGTTCTTTCTTCTCTCCTTCTTAGATGCTTTGGGTCTTCTTCTTTTGTTTGAGTGATAGAGGAAAGACATAATTTCTGTTTGCCGAAGTAGTGCTAGTGGTGCCAAAGTAGTTCTCATTAGTCGTTGTATCCTGGGAGGCAACGCTCAATCGATTCTCAAGCACCCCAAGAGGAGAGCAAATCTGTTTTAAGAAAAGCGTGAGATTCACATGCCTCGACTTTCAAGAAATTCATCTCATTCTTAGTCGGTCTAAGGTTCTATCACTCAACCATTTCATTTCTGTAAATATTGTCTATAGTACTTGTTTCATTTGCTTTTACATGCTATACCACTAACAATTTTAATACATATTTTCCTAAGGACGAACATGTACCAGTAGCATAGCCCCTATAACTTCTTTTCACATTAAATTAATTAACGTAATCATACTCGATAAAAATTAAAATCAGTTTACATTTTACATTTGGACTTTTCTTTTCAGAAATGGCTACAGACTCCAATTCAACTTAGTTGACATTGAGACTACTCCAAACACAACTGTGGCATGAGTGCCTACTCCTACGGTTCTGGTTTCAGTTCCAATGAACCACAGAGAGAAACCTGAGAAATTTGATGGTTTGAATTTCCAAAGGTGGCAGCAGAAAATGATATTTTATCTGACTACTTTAAACCGTACAAGGTTTTTGACAGAGGATGCTCCAAAACTTAATAATGATGAAAGCAATGCTCAAGTCAAATATGCAATTGATGAATGGCATCATTCTGATTTCCTTTGCCGAAATTATATCATGAATAGTTTAGCTGAGTCATTGTATAATGTGTATCTTACAAAGAAAACGGCTAAGGAATTTGGGAGTCTTTGGACCACAAATATAAAACTAAAGATGCCGATGCTAAGAAGTTTTTGTAGGCCGATTTCTAAATTATAAAATGGTGGACTCCAAAACCGTGGTCAGTCAAGCTCAAGAAATTCAAGTCATCTTGAATGAGATACATGCTGAAGGAATGGTTGTACATGAACCTTTCCAAGTAGCTGCCATTATAGAGAAGTTACGTCCTGCATGGAATAACTTCAAAAACTACTTGAAGCATAAGCGAAAGGAGATGAGCATGGAAGACTTAATTGTCAGACTTCGTATTGAAGAGGACAATAGAGGTTTTGGGAAGAAAGGCCCATCTCAAAATTATGCTGAGGCAAATATAGTGGAGCTAGGAAAAAGTTCCAAAACCAACAAGAAAAAGCCTAACAAAGGGTCTAAACTAGGACCTAAAGTAGGCATCTCCAAAAAGCAAAAATTCCAAGGCAAGTGTTTCAACTATGATAAGATGGATCATAAGTTTGTGGATTGTAGCCTTCCAAAGAAAAAGAAGAATGAAGAGGCCAACATGGTCGATGATGTCATGCAAGACGTGTCTGAAATCAGTCTCTCTGTAGTGGTATTCGATGTCAATCTTGTGGATTCCAACCTGAAAGAGTGGTGGCTAGATACAGGGGCACATGCCACATCTGCTTTGAAAAAGATGCTTTTACTGACTTGGTACCTTTCGAAACTAGGGAGAAGAACTCTGCAACTTCTGAAATAAAGGGTCAGGGAACAATGATCTTGAAGATGACATCAGGCAAGGAAATAAAGCTGTACAATGTGTTGTATGTTCCTGATATCCGAAAGAACATTATTTCTAGGACAATGCTAAGCCAACATGGATTCAAGATGGTGCTCGAGTCCAAGAAAATAGTTTTGTCTAAATATAGAATGTATATGGGAAAAGGTTATGTAAAAGATGGTATGTGGAAAATGAATATTAGTGCTGTAAAATGCAAAGGTATTAATAAGAAGAAAAAGCCTTTTATTTACATGCTTGAGTCCTCTAACTTATGGCATGGTAGACTATGACATGTTAATTATGATACATTGCGTAGATTAATTAAATTGGATCACATACCCACATTTCATATTGATTCCAAACATAAGAGTTAAACTTGTATAGAGGCAAAATTAATAAGGGAATCTTTCCAAACAATTGAAAGGAACACTGAAATACTTGATCTAATTCATACTGATATGTGTGACTTAAAATTTGTTCAAACCAGAGGTGGTAACAAATATTTTGTCACTTTTATTGATGATAGCACGGAATATTGCTATGTTTATTTGCTAAAAAACAAAGATGAAGTTATAGAAAAGTTTGCCATTTATAAGCAAGAAGTTGTGAATCAACTTAATAAAAAGATTAAGACAGTAAGAAGTGACCGAGGTGGTGAATATGTAGAACTATTTGGTGAATTTTGTTCACAACATGAAATTATTCATGAAGTCACACCACCTTATTCTCCTCAGTCAAATGGTGTGGTTGAATGCAAAAATCATACATTAAAAGATATGTTGAATGTGATGTTAATAAGTTCTGGATTACCACGGAACATGTGGGGGGAAGCCATTTTGTCAGCTAATTACCTTTTAAATAAGGTACCCCAAAATAAAGAAAACAGGACCCCTTATGAATTATGGAAGGGTAGAAACCTTATTACAAATATTTGAGAGTGTGGGGTTGTCTTGCAAACGTAATAGTGCCTACACCAAAGAAGATGAAAATAGGTCCTAAAATGGTTGATTGCATCTTCATTGATTATGCCCACAATAGTAGTGTATATTGATTTCTTTGTGTATGAATCTAAAAACCCTAAAATTTACAAGAATACGATAATGGAATCTAGGAATGCATCGTTTTTTAAACATGTATTTCCTTGCAAATATAAGGTAGATGGTCCAAGTTCGTCTAAACAAACATTTGAGACTATTGAAGAGAATAGTCTAGAACAAGATCAAGAAGTTGAAACCAGAAAAGAAGAGAAAGAGCCTAGACGAAGCAAAAGGGCAAAGACATGAAAATCATTTGGATCAAATTTTCTGACCTATATGCTGGAAGCTGAACCTTAAACTTTCAAAGAAGTTGTAAGCTCAACTGAGGGTCCTTTATGGAAAGTAGCCGAAAATAGTGAAATTGATTCCATCATGCAGAATTATACTTAGGAATTAATAGACCTTCCTCCAAGAAGTAAACCGCTAGGTTCTAAGTCAAATTTCAAATGAAAAATGAAAGCAGATAGAACAATTGATAAGTATAAGGCAAGACTTGTTATAAAAGGTTATAGACAAAAAGAAGGCCTTGATTATTTTGATACTTATTCTCCTGTAACAAGAATAACCTCCATTAGAATGATTTTGGCAATTCCTGCATTGCAGAATCCCAAAGTTCATCAAATGGATGTTAAGACAGCCTTTCTCAATGGAGATCTTGAAGGAGAAATATACACAAAACAACTCGAGGGTTGTGTAGCTCCAAGACAAGCAAAGAAAGTCTATAAATTTGTGAAATCTTTGTATGGACTTAAGCAAGCACCGAAACAATGGCACGAGAAATTTGATAGTGTCATATTGACATATAGGTTTAAAATTAATGAGTGTGACAATTGTGTTTATGTCAAAAATACAGAAGATTGATATGTTATACTTTGCTTGTATGTAGATGACATACTAATTGTAGGTAGTAATGATTGGATGATCAAATCTACCAAGGATATGTTGAATTCAAGATTTGACATGAAAGAAATGGGACCGGCTGATGTAATTTTAGGGATCAAAATTACAAGATCTTTTTATGGTCTCATATTGAGTCCGTCACACTATATGGACAAGATACTTGACAAATTTAGTAAAAATGATACTAGCGTGGCTAGAACACCAATTAATATTAGTCAACATCTGTCCAAAAATAGAGGAGAAAGTATATCCTAGGTGGAATATGCTAGAGTGATAGGCAGTTTAATATACTTAATGAGTTGTATAAGACCAGAAATTGCCTATGTTGTGAGTAATCTGAGTAGATTCACGAGTCATCTAGGAGATGAACACTGAAAAGCGATTGTTAGAGTACTTAGGTACTTATGATATACTCGAGATTATGGGCTATACTATACAAGAGATCCTGCTGTTCTTGAAGGGTATTCTGACGCAAGTTGGATATCTGATATACAAGATTCTAAAGCTACAAGTGGATATGTATTCACCTTGAGAGGCGCAACAGTTTCATAGAAGTCCTCAAAGCAGATGGTAATAATCAGATCCACTATGAAATCTAAATTTTTAGCTTTAGATAAAGGTGGTGAAGAGGATAAATGGCTAAGGCATTTCTTGGAGGACATTCTTGAATGGCCTAAACCTGTGCCTACAATATGCATATGTTATGATAATCAATCTGTTATTGGTAGGGCACCAAATGTGATATACAACGGTAAGTCAAGACATATACATCGTCGATATAATACCGTTAGACAACTGATCTCGACTGAAATCATTACAATAGATTATGTAAAGTCTAAAGAGAATATGTGGATCCGTTAACCAAAGGACTAGATAGAGATCAAGTTGAGAAAATAGCAAGAGGAATGGGACTTAAGCCCATGAAAGAATAAGTCGAAACAGTGGAAACCCAATCTTGTTGATTGGAGATCTCAAGATCTAGGTTCAATGGGATAACTAAACTGAATAGACCAAGGAGGATCACTGTGGGGGTACCCTAAGCCATTTCTATAATAAAACAGTGATACCTGTAGGGAAAGGTTAAGCAGTTTGTTTTTAACGATTCTTATGCATCGAATACAATGGGATTTTGAGTGGAGTAATGCAGGTTACTCTTAAATAAGAAATCACCTATGTGAGAGAGAAGTAGGGCCGCTTCAAAGGAGAATTGTTAGGGCTCAAAGCTTTAGAAACTCTTGCAGAACCAATGAGATGTTTATGGCCAAATGGACATAACCATGAAAACTGAAATTGTGCCAGGAAATATCTATGCGAGGTATGTTATCGTTTACACAAATGGCAGAACAGTTCAAGGACATCGCATTTACTGGTCAGTCAGTAAAGTAAACATACTTTCATAAGGGAAAATTTAAGGGTTAACGCCTACCTATCATATGCAGGTATTAACCATAGAACTTTATCACCATGTAGTGTCTTTTCAATTTCATTCATGTAGGGGATTGTTGGAAAAATAGTTTAGAAAACTATTGCAAGAATCATTTTGAGGAATAAAATAAAGTGGGACCTACTTTATAAAATTGACGGGTCATGGATGATTTATGTTCTCCATTGTAAAGAAATCGAAATCATATATTCATGCGCTCAAAATGATTAATGGATGAATGAGAAATTGAGTATCTAAGTGTGCTATTGAAATGGAATTTTATTGGAAGAAATTGCTAAAGGAAAAGTCCCACGTTGCGAAGGTATAATGATTTAGTGAGGCTTAAATGGATTTGCACCATGAGCTCATGGGTAAGAATAAGTACCCAAGAGGCTCTGATGCTCAATTGATTCTCAAAGCACCCTGAGGACGACTTTCAAGAAATTCATCTCATTCTTAGGGTTACTTAAGATGTGGAAGAAGGAAGGAGAGAACGAGATAAAAAAAAGGAAAAGACGAGAACCGACACGGGAACGAAAAAGATCTCTGAAAAATAAAGGAATAGAGAAGGAGGGCAAAAAGAACGAAACGGGAACGAAACCCCACGGACGAAACATTGGAAAAGAAACGGAAGCTTTTTCTTCAATTTATTTTATTTTATTTATTATTATTATTAGTTTTCGAAATATAGGACAAATATATGTGCATCCATCACCGTAAATTACCCTTGTCCTGGCGTAGAAGAAGTGTTGCAGCTTCGGTAATTTTTGGAGGAAGCAATCCACCACCATGTCCGGGGAAGTTGCCGGCGGAGAAAACCTTCTCGTCTCCCTCCAAACCCTTGTAAACTCTCTCCAACTCCGACTTCAGGTTCCCTCTCTCTCACTCTATATATATATATATATATATATGTATATGTATGTATATTCCATCGCTTGGCTGAGTTTGTTTGAGTTTCTTTTCGTTTCGAATCTACTCCAACCAGGAACTAGAGGCTCAGAACGCCGACTTATCATCGCGCCTCTCAAATTGTACCTGTTCTCAGGTCCGCTTCTCTAATTCTTTCTACATTTCTCTACTACGTGAATAATGGAATTTGATAGTGGAAAGAAGGAAAAGGAAATGAAAGGTTACCGTCTTTTGAACTAAGAAATTGAGTTATTAACTGAGCATTCGTGGAGTTTGATGTGTTTCTTATGGTCCAGAAAGAGAAGAATGTTGGCGGTTCTGCTGTAAAGGTTTGTGCTTCTTCAGAAGACAGCATGGACTCAGAATCTAGTGGCATTAAGGCCAAAAAAAAGAAATCCAAAGAGAAAACTTCAGGTCCTTTTTTTTTTAATCTACTATTTCACTTTATATGCAACTTACATATTGGAGAAGCAAAGTTGTACCATTTTTTCCCTTCCTTTTGTGTATTAACTTTGCTAAACCATGTCTTACGGTTGTGTTAAATGTATACTTAAACCCTGCTGAATTACGGATTATGAATGTGTTTGATCTAATTTAGTTTTATTTCATTTTGTGCACAGGTTATGATTCAAGCATCATGAATTACCAGTGCAAAAGATATGTTGCTCTAAAATTAATGTACTTTGGGCAGAGGTACATTGTGTACCCATTATTTTATAGCTTGTTGATTTTTGATGTCATCTCCCATGTTAATCTTCATTGCAGTGTTCTAGCAAAAAAAGTTATTATAGTCAAAGAAAAAACTGCATCCCATTTTCTGCTATAACTCTCTACCTTCCCCCGCATCCTTCCACAGAGGGAAAACAAATAGATAGGTCAAACAATGATTGCTGAAAAGTAGCAGAAAATATTTTGTTGGGGAGCCTGATTACGGTGAAAAGATATTGAAGAAGTTGCAATGTTGTACAAATAATGGCCTGAATTCTCCTTAGTACTATAGGGTAGGAAGAGTTCAAAAATAACCAGTTGTGCAAAATCGTATCAACTTGTCCAAACCATCTTGCACTTGTCACTTTTCTATTTCTCTGAAGTTGGGATTTGCTCCCTGAGATGGACGAAAAAAAATTTTTTTTTTTTTTTTTTTAAATCTGTTGTTTACCTTGCAAAACCGATGAAAAAAAAATTGAGCTCTTTTACCTAATTTTCAAACAATGCTATTCTCCTACCCATTGCCCGTGCTCTTCCTTTGGCATGACTATTTTGCAATTAAATGTGTCAAGTTACAACTTACAAGTTCCGTATCCATTTATGGCCTCTTCAACTATAACACGTGTAATTAAGAGTTTTGCAAAACTGTACAAGTCCAATACAAGATTTTCGTGCCAATACTTTAGAATGTCTTGAACATTGATTTAGATTTTGTTGTTAATTAGCACTAGTAAGTACTTTTAAAATCTGTTTTGTCAAATTTCCAGTTTATTAATTCGACTTATTTATCATATTTCAATTATAGTTCGCTTTAAATGTAATAGCAATTCTTCTTAACTACTTTACTCATAATAACCTTTAGGAAAAAAAAATTAATGAAAAAATAAAAATAACCACTTTCAATATTCTCAGTCATGTCATTTTGTAGCATATTCTATAAAGTTTGGTGCTTGGTTGTGTTGGGATATACGTTGGATTCAGTTTCTCCAATGATTTTATTCCTTTTTTTTATTTTTTGCATGAGATGCATTATTTATGATTCAAAACTCTCTTTTGATGAGCAAGTGGAATAGTTTAAATGCTATATTACAGGTTTTATGGTTTTGCTTCAGAAGGACAAATGAATCCGACTGTTGAGGTTTGGTGTCTCTATCTTTCACTTATTTCTTTTACCTTTTAAATCTTTTTGGTCTACATCTGTGGATTGGAAATTATTACTATTGTAATCATTGGCGCTTAGAGTTTACGGATACTTTGAGAGATTCAATTGTTTTATTTAATTCAAATTGTTTAGGCTGTTATATTTTTAGTGTAGGTTGCTATGTTTGAAATTTAAATAATGGAAGAGTAGTTAGATGTTGCTCTTTCATAGGAATAAGAGATGGTTACTTAGTTTTGTTTAGATTTTTGTGCTTTCTAGGTCTATTTATGTAAAACGTTTTCGTTATGAATGAAATCATTAGAGTTTCATTATTCCCATCTCATGGTATCAAAGTGGGAACTCTGAAAAGTGTCTATGGCAAAAACAACCATGATAGACTCAAAATGAAGAGACGATCTACATTCAAGACATCCGGCCAAACACAAGCTGATCAAACTTCAATTTCAACATTCCAATGAGGAGAGAAGAGTTCCCTTTAAATTACTACACACAAACTCAATGCAAGATTTAATTGCAATGGTCTCAACTTGTGAAAATTGTAATTTGCGGTAGAGGAAATCTCGGATATATCACTGTGGAACCCAAGCTCCAGCCAAGACTGACCCTACCTACGACACATGGGTCGTTGAGAATTCAATTGTGCTCGCATGGCTTATCAACTCAATAGAGCCGAAAAGAAGCCATACTTGTATATTTTAATCAACTACGAAGGCCTATTCTGACCTCAATAAAAGCCTCTCAAGTGTTTGAGCTTCGTTCCAAAATGAAGGAGATGAAACAGGGAACTCACATTGTCATTTTAAAGAAGTGCAGAACATTTGGCGAGAGTTGGATTTATTTTTTGAAGAAATTCTAGGTTGTCTAGGGTGTAGTGTGAAACAGAAGATGAGTCTTGAAAAGGAACACATATGATTTCCTAGCAGGGCTCAGCAAGGACCTGGATGAGGTCAAAGGCCGTGTTTTGGGCAGAGATCCATTGTCCATAATCAAAGATGCATTCTCTGAGGTTCACCGAGAGGATGGCCAATGAAGGGTCATGATAGATGAAGGATCACCAATTCAACCAGTTCTAGAAAGCTCGACACTAGCATCACGGAGTGCTCCTTCAACTAATCGAAACAATAGGACAATAGAAAGAGTTGGAAGAAAGGATGTGGTGTGATCATTGTAATTGTCATGGCCATACTGGGGAAATATGCTGGAAGATGCATGGAAAGTCTGCAAATTGGACTATGAGGAGGCATGCATTACAGAATCAATCAAGCAACGAAGTTATCAACACTCAAGGCAATACCAAGACTACAATTCCTTAAATAAAATTCAACAAGGAGCAAATTGATCAACTCTACCATCTCTTGAACCAATCGTCTATCCAACCCTCATCGTCAAATTCTAATGTTGGGTCATGATTTGGCCTCAATCTTGTATCTTTGTTTCAACACTTATTGTCTCTGTAAAATCAAAGGAACCTTGGATCATAGAGTTGGTTGCCTCAGACCATATGACATGTTTTTCTCATTTTTTCAATTCTTATACTCCATGTCCTAGTACTTTCAAAGTTAAAATTGGAGATGGTTCATTGTCAACTGTTGCAATAATAGGATCAGTTAGACCGTTTGAACAATTAACTCTTCATTCTGTGTTGTATGTCCTTGCCTTAAAATGCAACCTCATATCTGTGAGCAAATTCACGCATGATAACAATTGTATTGCAAATTTTTCCTCTTCTGTGTCAATTTCAAGAGCTATCATTGGGCAGGACGATTGGTAGTGCTAGGATCCATGAAGGACTTTATTTTCTTGAATAAGGGAGTTCAGAGTGTAGACAAGCTCATGTGTCTAGTGTTGGGTCTATTTCTACTTCTAGTGATAGGGAAATAATGTTGTGGCATCATAGACTTGGCCACCCTAGTTTAAATATTTAAAGCATTTATTTCCTTTGTTATTCAAAGAAAGAATTGGAATTTGTTTCAATGTGATATTTGTCAATTTGCAAAGCATACTCATGCACCATATTCACCAAGCCCTTATATAGAAGCTCACATTTGGTCTAATCCAAAAGGACCATCCAAAGTCAGCACAATGTTAGGAAAGAGATGGTTTGTCACATTTATAGATGATCACACACGAGTCAGATGGGTTTATTTGCTTCGGGACAAATATGAGACTTGCTAAGTGTTTAAAAATTTCAACAACATGGTTCAAACCCAATTTCAAACCAAAATCTTAGTGTTAAGAGTTGATAATGGGAGAGTATTTTCAAAATATCCTGGGGGAATACTATCACAACAGGGCATCATTCACCAAAGTTTATGTGTTGACACACCACAACAAAATGGTGTCTCGAAGAGAAAAAACCGCCATCTATTAGAAGTCGCCCGTGCCCTTGTGTTCACCATGAATGTACCAAAATATTTATAGGGAGATGCCATTCTTACAACCATTTTCTCATAATTTGTATCCCTAGCAGACTCTAAAGTTTCACTCTCTATTCTCGGTTTCACTAAAACTTATCCTCACATCCAGACCTTAAATACTTTACCTTTTAAAACGTTTGGATGTATTGCATTTGTTCATGAAAATTCTCCATGTCGCACAAAGTTAGATCCAAGAGCAATTAAAACGGTGTTTCTTGGCTACTCACCGACCTAGAAAGGCTACTGCTGCTATTCTCCCATCACTAAGAAATTCTATGTTTGTCGTGACGTTCCTTTTTTTTGAAGACAAACCATTTTTCTTTCCTTTGCTTCAGGAGAAAAACCATGGAGATGCTATGTTCTGGGAAACCATTGCATTACCAATAGATGAAATTTCACCCTTTGAAGCTCCACTTTCTTCTTCTTCCAATTTAGTTCCTTCAGTTCTTGACATCCACAATCACCGCCATTGCCACAACAAAATGACCTGTCATTAGAACAAGGGGAGGCTCGACCAGGCCTGAGCTACTTGTTAAAGATTGAACCAAAGGAATAGATGTTGCATGAATCCTATCCACTATCAAGAGACCAAACCGGTGTTAGAAGCTTCTTCAACACCATGTCTCACCAAGTGCTTGAGGTATTCTAGGAAAAAACTCCAAGTAAAGGTCCTTGTTCTGGAAATCTAGATGTACGAGTTGCTATTCAAGAAGGTGTTAGGTCATGTACATTACATCCCATCTCTAATTTTGTATCATATGACAATCTATCTCCTTCTTTTTGTGCTTTTACCACAAATATGTTAAGTGTTGATATTCCTAGGCCTATAGAGGAGGCTATGGCTGAACCAAATTGGAAAAAAGCAGTCTTGGGGGAGATGTGTGCTCTTGAGAAGAATGGTACGTGGGAATTGATGGAATTGCTTGAAGGAAAGATTCGGTTGGATGTAAATGGGTATTCATCGTGAAATTCAAACCAAATGGATCAATTGAAAAGTATAAGTCACGGCTTGTAGCAAATGGTTTACACAAACATACGAGATTGATTATTCTAAAAGAGTCACACCAGTTGCGAAACTCAACGTAATCCGAATCTTGCTGTCACTTGCAGTGAACTCTGAGTGGCCACTATACCAACTGGCCGTGAAGAACGCTTTCGTGAATGGAGAGCCTGAGGAAGGAGTGGACATGGGTTTGTCGCCAGGGTTTGAAGAGGACAAAGGAAACAAAGTGCTGTGTAGACTAAAAAAGTCACTGTACGGGCTGAAGCAATCTCCTCAGGTGTGGCTTGATCAGTGCTCTGAGGTAATTAAAGATCATGGATATACTCAGGGACAAGCAGACCATACTCTATTTGTTAAACATTCACAAGATGGAAATAGCACCATTTTAATAGTCTATGTGGATGATATCATCCTCATTGGTCATGATCCTAAATAAATGCAGGAGCTCAAGAGAATGATGACAAGAGAATTTGAAATCAAAGTCCTTGGACCTCTGAGGTACTTTCTTGGAATGAAATTCGCCAAAAGCAAGAAAGGAATCTCTATGTCACAAGGAAAGTATATGCTGGACCTGTTAAAGGAGACAGGTATGTTGGGTTGTAAGCCAGTAGACACACCAATTGAACAAGGAAATAAGGCTAAAGTGATGGAAGGAGACCTAGTTGACAAAGGCAAATATCAGCGGTTAGTTGGAAACTTGATCTATCTGTCTCACACAAGACCAGACATTGGATTTGTTGTCAATTTAGCCAGCCAATATATGCATTTGCTTCGCCAAGGACATCTTGATGCAGTATACAAAATTCTTAGATATCTAAAAAAACTCCGAGAAAGAGGTTGTTTTTTGGAAAACATGGGGACAAAAAAGTAGAGGTGTTTACTGTCGCAGATTGTGTAGGTTCAGCTGAGGACCGGAAGTCAACCTCTAGGTACTATACACTAATTTGGGGAAATTTAGTCACTTGGTGCAGCAAGAAACAGTCCATTGTTGCAAGTAGAGCTGAGGCACAGTATCAAGCAATGGCATACGGGATTTGTGTAGTGTGGATAAAGAGGTCATTGGAGGAACTGAAGATTACTAGCGACTATTCCATGCAACTTTGTTGTGACAACAAGGCAACCATTAGTATATCACACAACCTAATTCATCACAACAGGACCAAACACGTGGAAGTGGATCGCCATTTTATCAAGGAGAAGTTGGAAATGGGAGTCATTAACATAATGTATGTGCCCACTGGTTAAGCGGTTGCAGATATCTTCACCAAAGGGCTGTCAGGATAGACTTTAGAATTTCTAGTGAACAAGCTCGGCCTCTTGAACATCTACAGCCAAGCTTGAGGGGGAGTGTTGGCACCTAGAGTTTAGGAATATTTCCTGAGATTCAGTTGTTTTATTTAATTCAAATTGTTTAGGCTGTTAGGTTTTTTAGCGTGGGTTTCTATGTTTGAAATTAAAATAATGTAAGAGTAGTTAGACGTTGCTTTCTCATAGGAATGGGAGATGGTTAGTTTGTTCTGTTATATTTTTATGCTTTCTAGGTCTATTTATGTAAAATGTTTTTTTTATGAATGAAATCATCAGTTTTGTTATCCCTGTCTTCAATTTTATAAACTATTTTGCTGTTGGAAAGTGTCATTGTTTATAACTAAGATGTTACATGTATACTCAGAGCAAAAAAAAGAAAGAAAAAAAAAAAGATGTTACCTGTATAGCACATTCGTCAGTGCTTGCCATGCTCCTTCTATGCATGGACGAGTAAACATTTATGTTGTTCTTGCTGCTGCTATCTATTCTGTTTTTGAAACTTCCCTTGGAGAAGAACATTTGTGTAGTTAGAGTTCTTTTATTAAGCATTTGAGAACGTACTTGTATTGTGGAAAAAGTAAGTTGGGCTTCTAAGATTATGACTTGATTTGTTTTTTAAATCAAATTTCACGCAAGGAACTTCTCAAAGCCTAAATTCTAATTTGCATATATTTGTAGTACACGATACTTTCTTCTTAGCAATTGACGCTTCTTGCAGTCTGAACTTTTTGGAGCTCTAAAAACGACAAGGCTTTTAGTTGGTGACAAAAAGGAGTCGCAATATTCAAGGTGTGGTAGAACAGACAAGGGGGTTTCTTCCATTGGGCAGGTAAGTGAGAAAAGACATTTTGTTGGAATTTCATTCATTAATATTTGCTTCTGAGATTGGAAACTTTGTAGAGTTATACACAAGTTTTTGTTGTTGTAGTAGTCGTTGTATCTTTTTCCCCCCTCTTTGGAAAGAAAACATTTTTGAAACTATATCTTTATGTGCTCTACTGATGTCAGCTAGTGAATGGGTCATCAAGTCTTAACCTACGCGCATGACAAATTTTGTGTCATGGGCTTCTGCTGCAAGGGAATTTAACAGCATTTCCTGTTATTTTATTTTCCTGTGTTGGGGGGATATATGGTAGCTATTAGCATTTTCCTTGCAGAATTAGAGGCCATGTCCTCCAGCTTTTTGTCTGGCTCTCCTTGTAGGCTTAAAAGCTCTTTTTCCCCCTTGCTTTGTGACTGACACCTCCTAAAAGGACGGGTATAGTTTTAGAATACTGAAAGCTTTTAAATGCTTTAACCGTTCTTGTGGATTCTAATGCTAGTTGAGCTATTTGATAGGAAAAAGAAAATCTTCTCGAGACTTCTTCAAAATGTTGCTTTGTAGTTCCAAATCGCAGAATATTTTCCTCATTCTTCTATTTATGGTATGAGTTTATGTGTATGGTTTAATTTGCGATATCCCGATACACTTCCCTTTGTCTTTCTAAGAATACTTTGGTTTTGAGGTATAAAAGTTGATACTTTTATCTTTCATTACAAGCGATCACTCCCTGCGGTGATATAGGATATCATCAACTCTTTATGTGATCTAAGTCTCTACATGTTGCTAATCACAAAGAAAAGTTGAATATACTAAGCTCCATCGCTTGAAATATTTATAGCACCAGCAATAGCGATGCAATATTGTTCCTTTACCTTTAATAATCTAACATGGATGACTTCTTCTGCTAGTGTTGATTGTAGTATCCATTTTTTGTTTATTCTCTATACATATTCTTATTATTCGAACATTTAATGCAGGTGATTGCTCTCTTTGTACGATCAAACCTCAAAAGCGCTTGTTCAAACCCTGAAAACTCGAGTGAAATTGTTTCCAGAGAACAATTGGGTTAGCCCTTTTAAAACCTCCTTTTACTCCATTTTTCAGAACTCTAGTGTAGAATCTTTTCTAGTTGAGAAAATTGTGATGTAGACGTGAAAGTCCACATTTTGAAGCCTAATTAGTAGGAAAATTGTACTCTAGTCATTGAAAAGGCAATAACTGAAACCAGAATACTTTAAGTGCAAAAGGCAATTTCATGGTGTATATCGTAAATATTGAACTTCAGCATGATTTAAGCCTAATTAATGGGTGGCTGCGTGTTATTCTAATTATTTTGAAGCTGAAAACACGCAAACCACAAATGTTCTTAGTAGAAAACATCATTCCATGCTGATAATGTCATGTAGAAAATCCCTTGTCATAGGAGGATCCCTAATTGTCCTTTCCTTTGAACTCTCTCTTGGTAGGTATACATTGGCAGACCCAGCCTCTTACTTCAGTGGGGGGCGGTTGTAGACTAATTCTTTTGTTTGAAAATAAGTAACATAAAAAAATATATAAAAAATTGTATTACAATATCTTTTAAAAGCAACTAGATTAAATCTCTTAAGAATTTTATGATTTGAAACGCACCTTACCGGTAGAGCGTTGTCTTAAAATGTTAGATTTTATAAAAAAAAATTGTTTACATATTTTGTTTATTTGATATGATTTTAATTAGATAAACTTTGTACCACCGATATGATACCCTCCCATAGAGATTTTTTTTTTTTCCTTCCATTTTGATATCTTACATTTTAAGGATATAAAAAATCTTCTTGCCTTATTTGTTAGATTGTTTCACATTTATACCTTCAGATTTCATAATTATGTTCCACTCTTACCTTGCCTCAATCAACAATCAATTTAACCGTAAAAAATATTTAAATGACCTTAATAAAATTAAAAAAAAAAAAAAGAATTAGGAAAAAAGGTAAGGATTTAAGGTGAATCCAAGGATGTGATGTAGTCCAAAATATAGGGTACCACAAAAAACATATAACAATAGTTTAAAAGTAATATGAGTGAAGTTGTTTAAATATATATATATATATATATATATATATATAGGAAATCAATCAAAAGAAATATAGAAATAAAATAAAAAGGGATAAAGGTTAGTTGGGGCATGGCATGTATGAAGATACTAAATTTCAATGGGGACAAACAATAAGAATCATAAATCTTTTAAGGGTCAAATTTTAATTTTGAAAAATCAGTGGGGATGGCTGCCCCCTCTAGGCCTTGTATAGCTCTGCCAAAGTAGGTATATACTCGGTATATATTTTTTGTATTTTATTGTAATTCTTGTAAAAAAGCCTTAGGGTTGCAAATTCTGTTTCCACCAAGTGAGCTTGCTACCCAAGCTCGTGACATTTGGGTATAGGAATAGAGATGAGAAGCATAATTGGATGGAAGATGCAAGGGAAAAAGAATTTATCACACATGGTCTAAGCTCTTTGTTTATGATTGTGCCCACCTTTTGAGATTATATACAAACCAATTGTTTTAAGGTTTAACTCACACATCTTTGTTTGTTCTTCCCTCTTTCGTGTGCTTTGCAGAAGGAGAAATTGATTATGTAAGGGTTTTGAATCGAGTCCTTCCAAATGATATTCGAGTTTTAGGCTGGTGTCCTGTTCCAATTGGTTTCAGTGCAAGGTTTGTCTACTTTGTATGTTCCCATAGGTTTTTTTTTTTAATAAAATAAAGTTGTGTAATAATTTTTTACTTTGTTTGAGAAAAATTTTAATTCCATACATGTTACTTCACATTGAAATATATGCAAAACTAGTATGTTTGGTTCACTGGTTCAAACTGGAAAAATTCTTGTTTGAACTGGTTTTGCTACAATGTTTTCCCTCATAAAATTTGGATTGCTATAGTGTTTTTCAGTTTGAGCTGGTAGTGCGATTGGCAATCCAAATGCCCTCGTTCTTGTTCTTTTGGAGAGACCACTTCCTTGTGGGATCCTTTTTGTTACTTCTTGGTCTTCTGTTTTTTCTTTCTGCTTTCTCTTGACAACTTCTTGTCTCCTGCCCTTGGAATTGATATTCAATGAATGACATACTCTTTATTATTCAAAAATAAGAATAAGAAAGCCACTTCTTGGTGAAGACAAGGGAATAAACATCAGCATGAAATATGAATTAAAACTAGCTTGCAGCTGTTAGCATGGTCTAAACTATTTCAAGTTTCTAATACACTTTTTCATTGACCAAATAGCTAAAAAAAATCCTTTAGGACGAAATATGTGCCAGTGATGTCTTTTATATTGAGTAAAACGACAATTCAATGGTTATTCAGTACGTTGAAGTTCTATCATTGTAATGTGTGTATAATTTTCTGCATCAAGGATGAACTTCCAATTAAGGATAATATTTGACAAATTCATGGTATTCTTAGACATATTCATCCAAATTGTTTTGTATTTCCTCACAAATCCCAGAGTCAAGCAACGATACTTTCGAGTTCTATGCTATTTCTCAATGTTGTTCTATAGCTCTTTGTTTGCGTAGTATTACTGCTATATCCTTTGAACTTTCCATGGTTTATGTTGTGTCATTCTGACCTAATTAAGTTGTCTTCTTGCTTTTCCTTTTTGTTTCTTTTATCAGAGAGTTGCTTTTTTTTTTTAAATAAGAATGGTTTTCTCAGAGTGATCACCTTCTAAATCTAATGTCCGTTGATTTCCTTTGCCAAAGTACAGGTTTAGCTGTTTGAGCAGGGAGTACATATATTTCTTTTGGGAAAAGAGTCTAAGTCTCTTGGTATCTCTCTCTCTCTCTCTTTTCACTTTTGTTTTACAACCATGCATGATCCCTTTTCTATATTGCTCAATGTAAGATTATTAGTAGATGCAATGTTTCTGGTTCTTGTTTCTCCAGGAAATGGAGAGCGCTGGTAAGAAATTTATAGGCGAACATGACTTCCGGAACTTCTGCAAAATGGATGCTTTAAATGTGCACAACTACCGGCGTTGTGTCACATCATTTGCAATTTCTCCAACTGATGTGAGGTTGAGATTGGTAGATATATATTCCAAACCGCCCATGTTGAAATTTACTAGCTGACCTCTTCTTGCCCTGATTGAAATCAGTTTATACCATGGCTGTTAAGCCTAAGATTTATACCTTGATTTATAATACTCGTTTGGATTTTTTTACAGCTACATATAAACTTCTTACGCCTTGTTAAAATAGTGGCGCAATGATGTATAGCAAATATTATCAATTGAGCTTCCAAAACTAAACGTTTTTTTTCTCCCTTATTAAATTTGTGATATTTGTGTTATTGGTGACTTAGTTACAGAAATCCTTTGTAAATAAATAAAAGTACAAATTCTTAGATATAGAAAACCAAAGAGAAGTGAGAACGATATCAATAACAAATGGCTGAGCTTGTATAATAGTAGTTTATAAGTTATGTTTAAATCTAGGGGTGAGTTTAGTGAGTGACAGGGTGAGGAAGGGAGGGTGGGAGGATGCAATATATATACGTACACATGGTGGGTGCAACCTCTATAGTGCATTTCCAATCACATTGGTTACAACTTCTGGAATTAAACTTCTCAAATCTTCCTTTTTGGAAAATTAGAAAGCACCCTGTGGTATATTTTGATTTCATTCTCAAACCTATTTTTCAGGGAATTTTTATCCCCTGTTGTTATGTTCTTATGAAAATTGCTTCGCAAATTTTTGCCTTGATATCTTGACAAACGTCCTTTTATGTTAAAGAGTTCCGTAAGGACAAGAAAAATTTTGTCAACTTTTTCCTGGATACAAGTTTTTCATATTGCTTGTAAGTTCTCCGACCACTTTCAGGTTTAAAGAAAACCAACTTTGGGCAATCAAAATCAAAGGCAGCGCGTTCTTGTGGCACCAGGTCCGGTGCATGGTTGCTGTACTATTCATGATTGGCCAAGGCTTTGAATCTCCTGATGTGAGGATCACTTATCCTTTTAATTGTTTGTTGATTAAAAGTTTGTGAACTTAGCTTTCGCAGGCAGCTAAGTTGTGACATGAATAGCATAACAACTCTGATGTCAACATTTCTGTGTGTTTCCCATCACTGTCATGCCAACATATGATAATCTGAGATGATAGTGCTTACCGTTGATAGTGCTTACTCTCATATCATGTGACCTCTTAAGATACAGTCTTTTCCTATGAGTATGAATGCATAGTTCCGGGCTCCAGCATTCTAGTCTTCTGACAGAACAGGGGTTGTTTTGTGCTTTTTTGGCTAGCCACGGAAGGCAGCTTCTTCCTTTTGAGCTTTTCTTTCCAAAAACAATGTTGTGATGGAAATAACTCTTGTTAAATGCATAAATTCGTAGGTAATAGACACGCTACTGGATACTGACAGGATCCCAAGGAAACCTCAGTACACCATGGCTCCAGAGATTCCGTTGGTTCTTCATTCCTGTGAATTTGAAAATCTAAATTTCTATTGTTCGTTAGGTATGGAAGCAAAAGTTATTGCCTTATGCGTCTAGTTTATTACTACTATACAATTAAGTTTCGTGATTCATTGAACTTTACAAAATTCAATGAATCATGTAATTTAATTTTTGTGCATCTGAACCAATAACATTCAATCTATCAGATGCTTTTTCTCCCTTTAGTTCGGTTCATAAATGTTTTTAGCTTTCTTTTTAATAACCTTTAAATTTTAGTTGTATGCGTTCAAATTTAAAATTGTAACTTGCTTCTCTAACTTTAAATCTTTAAATTGTTCACCCTCGTAGATGCTGGACAAGCTCTGCGTGAACACTTGACGAAACACTGCCAAACTTACCACCTCCAAGCTGCTATCTTCCAAGAAGCTCTACTTGCTTGTTTGCCCATACCAACAGGTGCTGAAAAGCAAAGTACTTATACTTATCCTAGAATTCTCATTAGTCCTAGTAAAATTTTATTTCATCTATCCATAGTTACAGTATCACTACATCTACTGTTGGTCTTCATTCAGATTGGAGCACCTCAGACAATGGAATAATCAAGAAGAAGGCTGCTCATATTCCTCTCATGTCTCGGTCCACAGAGCGTAAGCCTTGGCATAGACTTGACAATTAAATTTTGGTTGGTTTGGAAACATTTCATTATGATAAAGCAAAATGTTTTATGAGTGAAGTGTTCTCGTTTCGTAGTTGATAAATGTCTCATCAAGTGTGCTTATGTTACCAGAAAAAGAACAGGACAATAATATACTTGAGTAAACACTCCAAACTCACTGACCTATTTTGTCTCAAATTTTCAGTTTTTCCATTTAAATTTGCTTATATAGGTTGTAGCCAGCAAGAGAGTCATGGTATTTCAAATCATCGTGATATATTCTATCTCCCATCGTTTTCAGTGGAAGTAGTGGAAAACTTTAATATGGAAAAGTTGGAAAGGATGTTACGGAATGCTTAACTACTATGTCCAACATTCCCCCTTTTTTTTTTTTGGGTTCCCAGACCTTTATTATTCTTTTTTGACGTGTTGCAAATAGTTCCACACTAGTTAGAAGAGGAAGTAGAAGCTTTTATATAACTTCTTTCTTTGGAAAATATGTTTTAATTCATCTTATGTCTTCACGTTTCTGTACTCTTCAACGTAAATGGTTTCCAATATATTTTGTCAGCCCTTCGTAAGATTTTCAACTAACTGTAATTCTTGAACTGGTTGCAGCTTCATATGCAGAGAGGCGTGCCAAATTAAACTCAAGTGCATGAAGGGTTTATATATACATTGAAGGTTATAACATGACAAGTGCGATAATTTTCATTTTCCTAATATGCATTACCTTTCAATTACAAGTTTTATGGCAAAATATGGTTCTTCTGCAAGTGATCTTTTTTCTGGGCACTTCTATTATGATGGGAATACTTTGTTTCCCTTGCTAGGAACTTAGCAACAGCGTCTTTTAACTTCTTTCGAAAGAGTAATAAAACCACCTGGATGCTACTTATAGATTATAGCATCTGCATTTCCTTCTCAATTTTAAGGGGAGTATTAAGTTGCTGATGGATTTGAGATTTTTGCATGTCTAACTGACCGACGATGAATAAAACAATCATTTGAAATGCAAAACCTGTTGCTTCTGCATGTTAAAACAACGATGTTTTGAATCATAAATCTTTCTGATAGAAGTAGATATAGAGCAATTTGATTGGTTTCAGAAACAAAATCGCTAGGAAATGAATCAAGCTCAGATTTTCTTTATTGAATTCGGTTTAGGAAAATGATACAAAGTTCCTAACCTGCAGTTTTAGAGACTGCTAATCTCCCCTGCTTGGTGTTGACCGAGACTTTTCTCCAATCTACTAGAATGATCTTCTCAATACTTTCCAATTCTGTACAACTCTCCTTTTATTTTTTTATTTTTTATTTTGGTAGACAAGGGGTACGGTACAACTTCCTTTTATTCCTCACTAATCATCTAACAAACTGTCTAATTCCAATGTCATCATTCAAAGAACTAACCAACTGTATCTATAAATAACTTGCTAACAGAACTAACTAAATCAATATTACAACCATTCAGCCACGTTCATTTTTCCTGGCATACACCTTACGAATCAAAGGCCTATCACAAATCTGACCAGGACGACTAAACTTTTGACAACTGACCATACTTTTATTTTGAATGACTGACCATGCATTTTAACAGTATGTGGTTGTTAGGTCATTGTAATATAATTTAACGTTTAAAAATACACGCTATTGGTTGGTGGTTGCTTCATATTTCCGAAGCAGGTGTTCTATTTAACAAGCTCCCTTGAACCACCCACCTAATAGCGAGGGAGGAAAGATCTTGAATATGTTGACAAAGATGTTTTATGCTGGAGTTGTCCACCACATTTTGTCAAGGTATATGCTGTTTAAATGGGCCATATAGATATCAAGTGGCTCAAGATTTTCTATGTCAAACTTCTGACATAGTTTTTATTGTAAAAAAAATACAACGGTTGAAATCATATTAAAATAAAAAGTATGCAAAACTGACAAACTTTGATATCTATATATATATATATATTATATATGTATATATATGAGAGAACGTTTATGCTATTCCTTTCTCTTGGGTTACATCTGAATGAGATGGACCTTTCCGAACCACTATATGGGGAGATGGGGGGATATTTGGGGGGATGAAGACAACACAGTAAAAATGCCATAAGAAGCCACATAAACCCCTCTGGCTAGAGTATGAGTTTCTGGCGGGTCCATGATTCGTTGGACGGATCATGAATTCTCCAAACAGCTTACAAACGGAATTAGGCCAGTGAAAAAGGACAAAGGTAAATTATTTGCGTGTATAAGGGCCCATCAACTCCAATCATTTTACCAAACCTTTTTGGGGCCTACTATGTTCGCGCCTTCTATCTGTTGTTGCTATGCCTTCAAATCCACTACTCTAATGGATCTAGGTTTTGAAACGTTGAGCTACTAGAATTTATAAACCGTCTGGCACTTTATATGGAACTGAAGCTTTAATTCTAAAAACTGTAATATATGAGAGATTTGTATTATAACAACTTTTTAATTTTTACTGTAGTTAAGAGTTTTACATTGTTTACAATTAGAACTGATGAGTTAACGAAAACTTAAATTTTTAGGGTACAGGAGAAATAGTAGAAAAACTGAACCAAAAGGTTGCGACAACAGCTGAGAATAAGTTAAAAGAGTAACCTCTCTAGAGTTGGCAAATGCGTGGAGAAAATTCAAAAGGGTCCGTTAGCGGTAATGATTATACTATCATTATCTACAGCTCAACGTTTTTTCATTTTCAATAATTTTTTTAAACTATTTCTAAAGTCCCAATTATTTACTAATGAGTGCAACTAACGGGTTACACAGTATCATTTACTTGATTTAAAGGTTGTGTACGTGTAGAATGTTTCTTACTACTAAGTGAATTTAGTGCAAAATTCATTCTTCTCCACATTAGTTCAAACCAATTTCCAAACCAATTGGTTTGAACCAATAAGAGTATAAACCACTTACATATTACAACCTAAAGCAAAAATTATTTACTGTGTAAAGCTCTCACATGAGAAGCAAAGCCAAAAAATTTAGTCAGAAAGGACGAAGCGTATATTAATATTTTCAAGAAAAATTAAATAAAGGAGATATAGAATTTGAGGGACGGAATCGAATTTTAGTAGGGATGGAAAGTAATTTTTATAAAATTTTATATCCAATATTGAAAGAAAAAAAGTTTGGGGAACAGCTGTCCACCCTCATCTGTGTGGCTTTGCCTTTGTCTCACATGCTTTAGTGTTTGAACAAATTTTTTTGGTTTAAACTAATTTCTTAACCACCCTATTAGTAAAGTTACCATATTAGTGTGTTTGGTAATTTCAGTTTTAAACAAAATTTTTGATTGTTATCCTATAAAACTCTCACATGTTATTGTGTCAAGAAAAAATGATCTACAATATAAAGCTCTTACATGCTATAACGTTTTTAATCAACATTGATTTAAACCACACTTCCCAAACAACCTACTCTTTTTGTGTGATGTGTTGGAATTTCTATAAGTTCTATCCTTTGAAACTTGTTTTTTTTTTTAAATGTGACATATATTTAAATGTGTGGTAACTTAAATATATAATATGAATGATAGTGTGACGTTTTTAAATATGACATGAACAAACACATTTTAAAATGTGCATAACATGTAATTTTCTCGATTTTGGTGACAACAAGAAGTTTTTACTTGTGAGACCTTTTCAGGCATGATAGTCTTTAACTCAGCATACCCTTTGAAGTTTTTGATCTGCGAAGGAGAGGGTCATTTGGTGGTGAGTATGTCAAATTGATTTGGCAATGACGAGTAATTTTTGTCAGTCACTCGTCCTTTGTGTCATCTTTTTTGAGTGCAGAACGGCTTTACTTTTTTGGGTGTTTAATGTTATAGCTTGTAGTTTTTTTTTTTTTAAAAAAAAAATCTTTCATTTATAATAGAGCTGACAATATGGGTTATGACACGACGACACGACATAAATTTAACACGTTTTTTTATATGTTAGGATCAAAAAAAATTAACCACGGGTCATTAGTTGTCAACCCAAAACTAATCCGTAAAAAACAAGTCGTGTTCAGGTCAACCCGTATGACACTAAAATGATATGTCCGATCCGTGATTAATTATTTAAATATTTTTAAAAATATTTTTTTATTATCAAATATTCTTATAAGACAAGATCCTAGCTCACTTAATTTCAGTCCAAGTTTCAAACTAAACTGATTTTAACTATTAAGCAATAAGAAGATTATTTTAGCTTTAACCAGTTGAGACTTTTTCATTTTGTTGGACTTGTTATTTTGTAGGTGTTAGACCTGTTATTTTGTTAAATGTCTTTAAAATTTTAGGACAATTTTTTGTTATTGTAGTATGGAACTTATTTGATTTTAAGGAAACTTGTTTTATGTTTGTTTTTATGTTATATTAATGTAAATTCAAAGCTAAAAATGTCATGGGTTAGTGTAGGTTGCTACGGATCATTAATAGGTTACAGGTCATTGACAGGTTGCAGGTCATTGGCAGGCTACGAGTTATTGCCATTTCGTAGGTTGCATAAAAAACGGGTTAGTACGGATCGCGTTTATGTTAACCCGTGTCAAAATGGGTCGTGTTAGTGTTGAGATTTTTCAACCATTTGTATCATGAGTCGGGTTAATGTTGAGTTAGTTTATGTAAAAATTAACCATCAACCCTACCTATTGCCACCCCTAATTTGTAACAACGGTAGTTTTTACTCCAATTAGTTTATTTTTATAATTTGTTTAGTATTTGGTTGTATTTTTAATTAGTTGCTTGTCTAATTTGACCTTGCAGATAAAGCGATGATCTATCAATGCTGTATTTTTCACTAGTGTTTTGTAATGTCTTTTTTTATGAGAATGCTTTGTAATGTCTTTTCGTACTTCAAAATATATTTTTTCTTGAAAAAACTATCAAGAGGAAAGAGAGAGACAGAAAAGAAGGAAAGAAATTGTAGTATATATATTTCTTCAAAAAAATAAGAAAAAAATTTTGTAATGATTAGGTTGAAAACTCATTACTTATAAAACCGTGGACCCAGTTTAATATATAATGTATTTTTTTAAAAATAACTGAAACACTCTATGTATTTTGCCTAAATATCACTTTTATACCCCTTATTATAAAAATATCGAAAACCCCTCGTGTTTTTAAAATCATAATCAAATACCTCTAAAGCAACTAATTTTTTCAAAATTTGAAGATTATCCTTCTCAATCTATTAAACATAAGACAATTTAAAATGTTCATATAAGAATTTTAGTTGAGTAAATACTTCAATTATTAAAGGTGCATTTGTTTCGTGGTTTGAATCACGGTTCGAATAATTTTGCTACAGTATTTTCTTATAAAAATTTAAATCTTCGTTCAAATACTTTATTCAAATACTTGAACCAAACGGGCTCTAAGAGTTTTTAATTTTTCTAGATTGATTTTATTTAACATTTTGGTTTAATAAAGTTTTAAATAGTATTTAAATAAAGGTTAAGAAATGTAATTTTTATTTTTTAAAAAAAGTTTAATTGCTTCAGAGGTTTTTTTTGTATGATTTTAAAAACACACAGATATTTTGGACATTTTTATAATAAAAGAGGTAAAAGTAGTATATAAGCAAAACATAAGAAGTGCTTTGGATATTTTTTTTGTACTTTTTAGACTAAGCGGTTGTTTGGTTGAGTGGTGGGAACCATGGTTTCCACCACAAACTCAGTTATAAACAGTATAAAGCTCTCATATGCTACAGTAATAATAAAAAAATTGCTATAGTGTAAAACTCTCACAGCTACAATAAAAGTGGTTTTAATTAGCGGTTCTCACTACTCTTTCAAACACCGTCTACAACTTAGAGATTTATTAATAGGCTTTGGGTTAAATAAGATTTTACTTAAGAGAATTATCATAAATATAATTTTTTATAATTTATTTTTTATAAATATTATTTATATTTATTTATCACATAACTTAATATTTAATATAGTTGATCATTATTATTATTATTTTTTACGTGGTGGCATAAATAAAACACAACTCTTAAACAATAGTACATACACAAAGGGTGGTTCCCGCGAGGGAAACTCGGATCAAAAGAAACGGGTCTGTTTTCTCACTTCGCTGCGATAGCAAACAATACGCATTACACAACAAAGATAGAAGAAAAGGGTTATCTCAAAAGAGAAAAAAAAAATCCCCTAAAATTTCTCTCTGCTCTGATTGACTGTTTGGAGAGCGAGAAAGTGAGCGAAATAAAATGGAGGCGGCAATGGGACTGATGAGGAGAATGCCTCCAAAGCACATAGAGACCGCTCTCTCTGCTCTTCTTACCCTCTTACCCCAACACTCCTCCGATCTCCTCTCTCAAGTCGATCAGCCACTCCAGGTTCTTAACTTTGTATCTTTTTCTCTATTTTTTGTTTCAATTTGTTAGGGTTTGGTTTTATATGTCTTCATTCGTTTATGTGTTTGGTTGCTGCGAAATTGTTGGAAACCGAAAGAGGAAAAAACAAAAAATAATAATAAAAAAGGCAATCTTTACTATCTGAGGGTTCCATTGATTTAGCTTTTTCTGCTGGGGTGTTCAAATTCGCAAGACGATTATAAATTTTATAAGAATAAAGTAAATAAAGGAAATTGTCCCATGAGAATTGGACAAAACCAAATGGGGAAAGGCATTATTCTTCTTAGGTTCCGCTGTTTTAGATATTTGCAAAAGGTTGACTTTTGAAAGGCAATGCACAGAAGCAAATGGGGAAAGATTTTTGTTTTATTTTTTTCTTTTTTTTCGTATTAGAATTTATTTGTTTAGATTCTTTCCAACGTTTGCTCAATAGTGGTTCAGAGTGTCTTACTTCTGTTTGGTTCGACCACTTGGGATCTCTTAAATGATATCGTGGCATCAAATTATGGTTGGTGAAGCAGCATTTAATTGATGTTTCCTAGATAGCTTTTATGGCAGCATAAGCATAAGTAGATGCATGGATGATGTCGTTTCTGTGCTTTTGGATAATTGGATTATGGTAGTTTTATTTATGCAATTAGGTCATCTCCCTTGGTAAATTGATACAGTTTCTCTTGGGATTTTCTCGGATTGTGTAGTTGGGTTTTTATTTTTATTTTTAATTTTTTTGTTCCAAATATTTTTGTGGATTTTCTACTTGTAGTTGGGGAAATGGTTTGTCCTCCTCCAATAGCAATTCCTTCTAGAGCGTAGTTGGGTCACCTATCATTTTGAGGAATTGTGTCTGACAAAATTTTAAATGTAGTTCTTTCGGTTTACTTTTATCTTGATCATTTGTTTGAATGAAGTATATGGGGTTTTCTTTAATAGAAAACAAAAATTGTTGTTGTTGTTGTTGCTTTTTTTTTTTTTTTTTGAAATGGGAACAATTGCTCTCTTGAATCGTTCCTGAATGTTGTTTTAGTTTTTTTTTATTTTTTATTTTTTATTTTTTTCTTTACTGAGGAAAACAGGTCTTATGTGACGTGGACTCTGAAAAGGAATTCATTCTGTGTGAATACAATAGAGATGCAGACTCTTATAGGTAAACACTCCACTCTTTCAACTCTGATTGGTCAAACTTGAGATAATAGCATGGCAAGATTAGAGCATCTCCAATAAAATACTAAATTGACATGCCAATGCCAATGCCAAATTTTGGCATTTGAGTGTAAAAAAACTCTCCAACATAGTGCTTCTTTTAGTGCCAAATTTGCCATATGCTAAACTTGGTAGAAAATTTTCCACCACCTTTAATTTGGCATTTGATGGCCTATTGGTTGATACGTTTCTTTTTCTCTTAATCATTACAACATTATCATTGTCAAATTATTTTAATATTAAAAGTTTACTTTTACAAATGTATTGTCTTAATAATAATTATGATAAAACTTACATATAACATTAGGAATGGCAATATGCGTTGGAGCATAAAATAGAATAGCACATCAAATTTTTTTTTTTGTACTTTTTAGTGGCAAATATAACATTAGCATTCGATATGGTCATACCACCTATCTAGCTGTATTTTCTCATATTTTGTTGGAGGTTTTGGAGCACAGCAGCCCTTATGGGACGCTGATGTTTCTTTTATGGACTTTCTTGTTTCTTAGATGTTTTGTTGTATGATTTCAGATTGCTAGTCACATGGAGTTTCATTTTAAATATACATTGCTAATGGCATTTCACTTTCCTGCCGAACCCCAAGGGTAGCTTAAGTGGCTCAAGACCTAAGGTCTTGGGTTCGATTCCCTTTGGAACCACCTCCCTTAGTTTGTCCCAATATGTTCGCATAGGAGGGTCTACATACACCTTTAGTGATTATCCAGGTACTCAAAGAGGCCTGGACATCCCGAGTTACCAAAAAAGTGCACATATATATTTCGCTCTCCTGCCCGCCTTTTGTGTTTTTTTTTCTTGCTCAACTGTTGCCTTAATTAAAACGTTAAAATTGACGATTCTAGAATCCTAGGCTTAAATCTTGTTATTTGGGTCTCGTTAATGGGATTAAGCTATTGTAGTGATTTATTCTTTTATGTATTGTTATGTTTTCATGCAGATCACCTTGGTCAAACAAATACCACCCACCATTAGGGGATGGCTCCCTTCCATCTCCAGAATTGAGGAAACTTGAAATCGAAGCAAATGACATCTTTGCCATATATCGTGACCAGTGAGGTCCTTTACTTACCTCTTTATTTCGTTGGCTGATTCTTTTTATTAATGCCTTCTTTGCTTTGTTTTGTTTCTGTAATTTGTCGTTTAAGCTTCTTTTGAAAACAATAAAATTTAAATTTTTTTGTAATTTTCTCATGCATTTACGCTTTTTTTTTTCATGTAGCAGATTTCTTTTATTTTTTATTTTGGGACATTTATCTTTTTATAGCCTTTGTTTTAGGTTAATTCAAAAACTATAGCCTTTTATTTTTTTATTTTGGGATATTTATCTTTCTATAGTCTTTGTCGGTTTTGATCTCATCGAATATATACCTTCAAATTAGATTTAATATACAAATTTATACCTTACCTCAGACAATAGTTGATTTTGACCTTTAAAATGACCAAATTATCCTTAAGTAAAATAAAAAAAAAAAACTAAAACTTTCAAAAAAAAAGAAGAAAACAAAAATAAAAAAGGGCACAAAATACCTATTTTTGAAGGTATTTTATACATGTTTGAAGACAAAAACTTTATTATAAAGTTTTTTTTTTTTTAGTTTTTGAAGTTATTTTATTTTTTTAATTTGAAAGTATATCGGTAATTTCTTAGATCAAAATTGAAGATTGATTAGGCAAAGGTATAAATTTGTGTATTAAATCTAATCTGAAAGTATAAATTTGATGGCATAAAAAACTGAAGGTATATTGTTGAAATAAATCTAAAATATATAGTATAAAAAGGTAAATAACCCTTTTAGTTTTTATTTTTTATTTTTATTTTTTTATATGACCTAGTAGCTTTATTAAGCAATCATTTGCTAGGTATTATGAAGGTGGGATTTCATCAGTTTATATGTGGGAAGATGACAATGATGGTTTTGTAGCCTGCTTTTTGATAAAGAAAGGTAAGCTCATTAACGTAGTTTATGCAGCCATTGACACATCGGCTTTCTAACCAACTCCCCTTCCCTAACATTTATGATGAAGATGGGTCAAAGAACGGGCATGGTAGAAGGGGTTTTTTACAGGAGGGCGCATGGGATGCTATCCATGTTATTGAGGTATTCTTCAACTACCATAGTTTGCATGATATTTACACTACACCTTCCTTTCTTGTTTCTCCTTTCTTAATTATTATTTTATTTTTTTTATAACCTATTCTCTCATTTGTTCATGCTGCAAATCTGGTTCTATATCTAGGTAGGGCCCGTGGAGGAAGGAACAGCTCATTACCGCTTAACCAGCACAGTCATGCTGTCTTTGACTACGAATAATGACACATCAGGAATGTTCAATTTGTCTGGGTCGATTAGACGAGAGGTACTTGTACTGTGTTCTGTATTCATGTGAAGAGTTTTAATCTTGTCACCATTTTTTACGTAACTCGTTTCTTCTTTCCTTGAATGGTGTTGTGATTTCAACTGTAGAAGAGTTTCTGTTCTGATATTTTTATTATGGGATTCCTTTTTTTTTTTTTTAAGGATTTTTATCATGGGCTTTATAAAAGTCAGTATGACAATTCATCTAGGCAGTAATTTTCCCATTTTTATGTACTGGGACAGATTAGGATGTCTTTACCATGGGCATTCAGCTCAGACTAAGTTCCTCTTAACCTTGGTACAAGCGGTAAAGAAGAATTTTAAGCTACCGGAGTTATTAGAGAAACTAGTGGCTTGTTTTGGCTGCATTATTATTATTATTATTTGGTACCTTCATTGTCCAGGAATCAAGGTTTTAAAAGGCGAAAATGGGGACCGAGGCGTTTTGTCTAATTGAGGTGAGGCGTATGCCTCGAGGCAGATTGAGGCGTAAGCCTCGAATGTAAAATAAAAAATTTAGAAAGTGGAATAAAATTCATAAACATGCCATAAAACACACACTTAGTTCATCATAAAACCATAAGACAATAAAAAAGTGCATAAAACACATAAAATATAATATATATGCTACTGCCCTTCTTATGAAGTTATACTTATATTTCTTTTATAGCACACAAGATAACTTTTTTTTTTTGAAAAAAATGAAATAACTATAGATCTAAATGAATAAAAATCACATACTGCTCTCTTTTTATAACTTTCATTTCATATAACATTATAACTTTGTACAACACCTACTTCTATAAAATATACGTTACTATAGTAGCTATAAGAGGGGAAAAAAGAAAAAAAAACCCAGCCTACGATAGAAAATAAAAGAAAAAGAAAAAAAAAAAACCTAAGGAGTGAGGGCTGAGGAGGTCAGAATCTGGAGGTGGCTGCAGCCGGCAGGTTGTCGCTCTGGCTGCTGCTCATAGGGCAGTGGGCTTGAAAGTTGCAGGGGTTGATGATCAAGAAAGGGTCGATGACGAAGGAGGCGGGGCAGATGATGAAGAAGTGTCAAATAAGATGGTAGACTTAGGATTTAAAAATCTATTTGTATATTTTTATCAGATTAAAGCCCAATTTTGGTATTGGGTTGATTTTCTTTAAAAGGAAAAAAAAAAGATTGGGTTGAAAATTGGCTCAAAATAGCCTTCAATCTGAGGCTTACTCATAAGCCTTGAGGCGAAAACGCCTTAAGGTGAACGTCTCAATGAAAAAAGGCGTAAGTCTTGTTCAAGCCATTTAAGGTTTAAGCCTTGAAGCGCTAATCGAACGCCTCAAACTGAGGTGTGCCTCGAAGCTTACGCCTCGAACGCCTTTTTAAACCATGCTAGGAATTAATTGTATCCTGTGCTAAGCAGGGAGAACTCTTTCATTCCATCTGTCCATATTTCTTCCCTTCCATCTAGGGAATTTTGGGCAATCAACTCTTATTACGAATTTCCTCACTTTCTTTGATCTATTATCATATGTGGGTGTATGAACCTGTTTTTAATGGTTATGTTTTCAAATGGTTATATTTTCAATAAGAGTATATTTTACCATTGATGATGTGGCATAATAGGAATTCAATCTTATTAATTATTATATATTTTTTGGTCAACAATCCAATTAATTACAACCGTCTGATTTATATTGTACAGTTAATAATGATAGTACTTATTGGAAACTTAACCATTAAAATCACACCTATATATATATATATATATATATATTCATTATTTAAGGAAATGCAAATCTGCAAGACGGATAATACAATATTATAAACGCTAACTAATGGAGGCAAGTGTTCAATCTGACATTATCGTGGCTTTCTCTGATTATGTCAGATTGAACATTTGCCTTAATAAGTTCCTACTTTATGAAGTTAGTTGCCAATTTTTTCTAGATGCATTTTCCAAAAATAATTTAAACTTCTTCAGAGGGAAGCCATTTTGGAGAAGTGGTTTCCCCCACCAACGGTAGAAAAATCCTCACATTCATGATTGTTTTTTGTGTATATAGTTCTTGGGTTATGAAATGTGACAACTACAGGGTTAAACCGTTGGCTGGAGTTTTCTACGTTGTTAGTGCTTCTATTTGGATGCTTTATAACATTGCCAGGGTATAAAATTAATTGTTTTCCTTTTTCCTATCTTACAGATGAATATGGATCTCCCAATTCAAGATGGCCATCTCTGTAACATGGGCAGAATGATAGAAGAAATGGAGAGTAAGCTTAGAAATTCACTTGATCAGGTGTGGTGTTTCCTTTCTAGTTTCTTCTATAGATATTGTTCGTCTTATTTTCGTTTCTTCATGATTCTCCATGGAAGAGAATTATAAAACGGCTGTACAGTTGTTGCAGTTAGACCAAAGCACCTGCAATTATTCTGGTCTGAAACAAATAAGTTAATTTCATTTTTGGTCCCCAGAACTATGTTTTCTGTCCCATTTTGTCTCACTTTAAAATGTTACAATTCAGTCACAAAAATCGTTAAAAACTGAACAAAATGAATTGCATGAATGTCATGTTACTGGTTAATGAAGGGTATTTTAGACAAATCTCACTTTTAGATAAATTTAAATTAATTCCTCACACACTTCGTTGGCCAATGAATGCATGTGGAGAAAACACTATAATTTTTTCTTTTTCAATGTTCAGACCTCTTTAGGAGTGATTTGTTTAAAATGCCTTTCTTTAACTAAGCATGTGAGTGTTGCACGATTGATTCTGTGGAGTTTTTAATGATTTTTGCGATTGAAGGGTGAAACGTGGGACAGGGAGCATTGTCTAGTGTGCAATTTGTTTAAGTTTTCAAGCTAGGGGGCCAAAATAGGATAAGGAACAGAATTTGGGGTTAAGAATGAATTAACGTAAAAAAAAAATAATGAATCCGATTACTCAAGTTACACATTGCAGGTTTACTTTGGGAAAACAAAAGAAATGGTTTGCACTTTGCGACCGCCAGCGGAAGTGGTGATGAGACTACCTGAGACCTGAGCGGGCCGTTTTGCACATACCATTTGTTTGTTTCTTGCATTTGTTTAACGCTGTGATTGGCATTAGTATCTTTGTGTGCTTTTTTATGCTCTATTCGAGATATTGGACACCATAATTTGTGACATAATTTCACTCTTATTTGAGAACTAAGAGGCGGTTTTCTGTCGGAAACGTTGGTGACAATTGCAGTTTCCTCAAGAACAAACTGCAAATCTATTTTGATATGCTTTTGAAGTTTCCTTCAAACAACAAACTACAAGCCATCCGTTGCGTACTTGATAGCTTTCAGGTCAAAAGCTGGGTTTCAGCTTTCATTGTCTATTCTAATTTTTATTTTCCTTTACCCCCTACTTGACGAACAAAGTTTATTTTATTTTATTTTTTTGGGGTTAGTTTTGGGATTTTTAATAGGCTCCAATCTTTATAACCTTTGGCATGTAGGTTTAGAATTAAGATATCATACTCTTAATTGTTGGCACCACTAGATCCTATTTTAAGAATTTGAATGCCTAAGTTCTTGAACTTTTATTTTGTTGGCATCAATAGGTCCCATTTTAAGAATTTGAATACTTGTTAAAAAAAAAACTTAATTTGCTAACATCGTAAGTCCCTGTCTTTCTTTTTATGTTAAATATTATAAAAGATGCCAATATTTTGAGGATATTTTTGTGTCTTAAGGTTTCAAAAGCTTTTTTTTTTTTTTTGGTTTAAAAAGGTTCTTAAAAGCTCTCATTTTTTAAAGTATAATTTGTTATTTTTTGTTCAAAATTAAGGATAGGGTTATTTATCTTTTTTTACCCTGTGTTTTAGATTTATTCAAATTTCATATTTTTGGTTTTTGACCTCTTTAAATGTATACCTCAAGTTAATTTTAATACACAAATTTATTCTTTTTTCAGGTCAATCTTCAATTTGAATTAAAAAAATGCTTAAAATACCCTCAAATGTAGCAAGAAAACTATAAAAACTAAAAAAAAAAAACACTTTAAAAGAGGGTTTTGACTTCAAAAATATGTAGTTTTTTTTTTTATGTGTTTATTTATTTTCTTTTGATTTTTTTTAAAGTAGTTTTTTTTATTTAAGGATAATTTGGTCATTTTAAATGTTAAAAATTTAATTATTTACTAAGGTGAATTAGATTTGTGTATTAAATTTAATATGAAGATATAAATTCAATGAGATAAAAGATTGTTTTTACATAAATCTAAAATAGAGAGTATAACAAGGTAAATAAAGATATCCCAACATAAAGTCAGTGGTGGAAAAGTATTGATTATAAATTAAAAAAAAACAAGAAATTCATAAATATTCTCGAATGGTCATTCTAATATTTGGGTATGTCTGTTTCAAATTACAACGATGTAATTAAATAATTGTAAGATAACTATTAGTTCTTCAATTATGTAAATAGGTCATTTGAGAATGTAGTTTAACATACAAAGTTGTGATTTAAATCCACTTTGCTATAATGTGTTTCAACTATGTTAGGAGCGAGATAAAATATCTTTAATATGATTAAGAATAATAAAAAGTATGTAATGGGACAGTATGTGATTGGACAACAAATTGTTTGTTTTTATTTTTGGTTATATCATTGTAGTTTGGAATCAACTTACTCAACATAATTGGATGGATGGTCAATTTTTTCAATGATATTTGTGAATTTCCTTTTTCTTTCTGGTTTATTCATAAGCAATGGCTTTGTTATCAATGCTAAAATATTTAAACATTATTTTTGAATAAAAAAATAACAAGATATACTTTAAAAAAGGTAGAGCCTTTTTCAGGGACTTTTTTTTTTGGTTTTTGGGTGTCAAAAGAGGTATACATTTTTGCTATATAAAGAACAAGAAAGCCTCACACAACAACAATAAGAACATAAGGACTAATGGTGTCAATAAATTAAGAGTTTAGGGGACATAAGTGTTTAAATTCTTAAAATAGGTGGCTAACCGTGCCAATAGATTAAAAGCATGTTTGGCATACCTGTTTAAACTCATCAGTTTGAACCGTCTATAATATAAAGCTCTCTACAACATGTAATTCAAAAAATAATTATAGTATAAAGCTTTTGTAAGCTACGGTATTTGAATTCATTTTCTCGGTTCTAATGGGTTTGCCAAACATGCTTTGAAGACTTGAGTGTTCAAATTCTTGAAATGGACACCTAAATGTCAAAGGTTACCAAATTTGGGGCATCTATGACATACAAATTCCATATATTTTTTGTTTTTGTTTTTGATTTGTTTTGTCTTATATTTTTAAGGGAGTTTTATTAATTTTTTTCCCGAACACGTAGCAAATGCCAAGTGCTTTCGTATTCTAATTTCCATTATCATTTAATTTTTTAATCTATATTTTATTCAAAAATCTACTTTCTAATATATTTAGGAATTTCGAAGTTCCTTCTTGGTTAGGCAATGGAATCATTCAAACAACAAAGTTTGATAGCTCTTGGTTTTCAGGTCAAAACTGGATTTCAATTTTTTCTTTCTATTTAATGAACAAGTTCTTATTTATTT
This sequence comes from Artocarpus heterophyllus, assembly GCA_025403435.1. NCBI lineage: Eukaryota > Viridiplantae > Streptophyta > Magnoliopsida > Rosales > Moraceae > Artocarpus > Artocarpus heterophyllus. The sequence continues at coordinate 26,617,189 of CM046334.1, forward strand.
ATTTATTTATTTATTTTCACTATTCTAATAAAAATGCGTCATCACGTTATCATTTAATTGTTCTTCATGCTATGCATTTATTCATTTATTTATTTAAAGGATTAATATATTAAGACATTATTCAATTTGAAGGTTGAGTGGTTTCTTATGCACCCATTCTGAAAATTCAGAAGGTCATTTGATTCAAGAGCATGCATTAACAGTGGAGATATGCTCTTTACTCTTTTTCTTTTCTTTTTTTTTTGTTATGGTTCTTACATTGTAATTTCTTGCATAAAATTGTTATTTGATTGGAGAAAGAAAAATAAGAAATGTGTCCTTCATTGCATGTTCCACGAGTAATCGGATGAGATCAACATCTCTGTGTTTTATCTTGCAGGATATTATTTATCAGTTAACAAATATTAGTGTTCATGAAAAATATATAAATATTCTCACGGGCAATTTGGTTACTCAACCCCTTCTAATATTTTATTCTAGATATTTACTTCTGAAATTCAAACTCTATAGGCTAATTATATTTTTATTTGATTGTTCAAGTGCAAAAAGTCGAGCTTTCCTTGAAAAAATCAAACTCTCATATGATACTATTCCATTGATTTCAAAGAGCGGGGATTCATCATTTTGAGGGGCCCATTAGATTTCTTCCTCTAGTTAATAAAGCTGTTTGTCATTGTGACTTCTATTCCATTTTGTGAGGATGTTGTTCAAAATCATGGACTCTGTATCTTATCCATTAAGGAGAGTTTTCTATCGATGTCAAAAAATACCTATTGATTTTTTGGGGACTTGTCTGATAAGATACTTTTATGGGCGGTATATGTTTTAAAACTACTAGATTGTTAAAGTTATTTTTTTACAGAACTAATAAGTGAAAATGGGTATCTTTTTTGGCCCCACAAGAAAAATGGCCAAAATTTTCAATCCTAAAGTAAACCCATTTTCTTGCTCATTTTAATTCTATCATTGTGATTATTGAACTGCCGATATTTATTTTTATTTATTTGGTACTGGATTTTTTGGTACCTCCAGTTTCTTGATCTCAATGTCAAGATGACGTAGATTATCAGTGGTTTCTTATAAAATTTGTTCAGTACCTTTATTGTTATTGCTATTATAATATTAACAATTATTATTGTTGGTGTTTTTGATTGAAAGAAGCATCTTCGTTGAATATATATCCTTACAAAACATTAGACTTCTCTTTCGTGTACTATTAAGACAAAAAAAAAAAAAAAAGAGAGGTTATAATAGCAAGTTCCTAAAAAATACACACACACAAAAAAAAAAAAAAAAAAGAGATGAAAGATTAGTCATCTCTTATCAATTTTAACTTTTAAGAGAAGTAATAGACCAACAATATATCCATTTAAAGTTTTATAAAAAAAATATTTATTTAATGTTTATCCCTGTACTAAAAACTTGAACTCTCGCGCCAAATTATCAGGCTCCTTAAAGAAGTACGCGCAGAACAAATAGCTTTATGAGTTTCTGAAGCAGCTATTTAATTTCATACAAAGAACTATTTGAAAGCAGCTTTTTGTCATTGTGATGACTTCAACTAACCTCTTTGGCCATGCGACGAAGCTTCCGACGGCTTCACCCACAGTTGTTGCTTTAAATGTAGGAACAAGCAATTCAGCTGTTCTAACTTTGATGATAGTGATGCTAACATGCACGTTTTCTTCCCCTAATGGTAAGATATTAGCATACCAATGATTGCTCGAGCTCTTTACATCCGACTCAGCCAACCATAGAGCAGTATTCATTTTGTTCTTATTTTTTTTGCGTTTGATGATATCAGTTGGAATTCGACGAAATGTCGATACCTTACAAAAGCTTCCCAATTGTCATCGTTTATGGAGGTGTAGTAGTGTACTGTCATAGGAGGCCGCTTATATACATTTTCATCCTTCTCCGGAATGGAAAGGTATGGCTGTACGAAGGTACGTAGAGGTCAGATTGAAACCCATTTGCTAATTCGTTACAAACCGTCAAAGCCTTTTTCCTATACCAATCCTCGACTGTGAAAGCTTTGTAAATCTCTCGCCAAATCACATCATTTATTTGTTCCAAATCCTTAGACCTCCAATCTTTAATTTAGATGAGAGCGTGTTCTTGACTAAGGACTTCAATCCAACTGCTTAATTCATGGCCGGGGTGCCTTTCGGTTGGCCTTTTGAATCAAATGTTACTTTCTATTCTTAAACCATTTTTTTTCATCTGATGAACTTTTATTATCAAATAAGCACTTCGCTCACAATCTACTTTGGGATAGAATTCGGTTCGCCATCAAAGGCTTTCTTTTGTTTGCGGTAATGATAATCTCTTGGCAACCATCTTCTATAACCAAGAAAAATGGTTTTCTTACATTCTTCCACTGTTTGTGGGACGTTTCCTTCGTACAAATAGGACAACCAATAGAACTCTTCACCAAATAACCAGATGAATTGCCATATGCAGGAAAGTCGTTAATTGTCCATATCAACATTGTATGGAGTGTGAACGTCTTTTCTCGATAAACATCTCTAACTTTGACTTTATTTTCCCACAAGTTTTTTAGGTCATCGATTACGGTGCCAAGTATACATCAATGTCATTGCCTGGTTGGTGAGGACCCAAAATCGATAAAGACAACATCAAAAACTTCTGCTTCATGCACATCTTTGAAGGGAGATTGTAGTTAACATGTATTACGGGCCAAGTGCTATGCCTACTACTCATGTTACCATGTGTCATTCCATCTGTCGACAAGGCGAAATGTATATTTCTTTGATACGCACTAAAGTCGGGATGATTGGCTTCAAAAGGCTTCCATTGTGGTGAATCTGTCGAGTGTCTAAGCATACCATCGTTGACCTGTTTGTCATGATACCATGTCAAATTCTAGGTTTTCGAATGAACACCTCAAACGTGGTACTGGTGGAATGTACCATGACACTTTCTTTGGCACTCCATTCTTACCGTCTTTTGGCTCCTTTCCTTTCTTCCACCTTGCTTGTTGACAAACTGGATAATAATTCTCGTCTTCATACTCATTTCTATAAAGAACACAATCATTTTCACAAGCATGAATTTTCTCATACTCCATTCCCAAAGTGCTCAAAGTCTTCCTAGCCTCATACATATTAGTCAGTAATTTATTACCCTTTGGTAGAAGCCTTCCTAAAAATTGCAAAAGCTTTATGAAACTAGAATTTGACCACCCACCTGACGCTTTCAAATTTCATGATCCAACTAAAGCGGACAATTTGGTGAAATTGGTACACCCTTCATACACGGGTGTCTCAGCATCATTCATCATTGTTTCAAATAAATCTGGACAGTGCAAGAAGTGTTCTTCCAATCATTGACCATGTCAACCATATTCTTTGTCATCCATATTATCCTCCACAATAGCTTCATTTTCTTTACTTACTAAAGTTGGATTGAAATTAGACTCGTCATGAAAATGCCACGTTTGATAACTAATAATTTCATTTCGAAATAAATGTCCTCTAACAACTGGAATTAGATGCAATATATGGTTTCTGTATTGAACACAAGGACACCGAATTTGATCACCATTGGAATGACCTTTGGCAAAATCCAAGAACTCTTCCATACCATTCACATCTTCTCTAGACAATCGAAAATCCTACATCTATTTGCTATCTATTTCGCAAGTCCTAAATCGAAATAATAAATAGCAATTCAATTAAAGTTTAATTCACAAATTATATATACATACCCATCATATTCTATAATCATAAAACAAAAACATTCAACCATCATAAAACAAATAAATCATACCTATGATCCACAATACAATAAACACAGATTAAACAACAAAATCAACAACAATTTATCAATTACGGATTAAACAACAAAATTAAAAACAATTTATCAATTTCTAATAAAAACTTATAATTAGGAAGGAGATTTAGGAGTGTAGAGGTAGAGAGGGACGGCGGCAACAATTTCAGAGGGGTCTGTGTTCGTATTTAAGAGGTGAGTTTCTGATTTGTGTCTGATTGTCGAAGTGAGAAATAGGGTTTTAAGTCAGCTACCACAATGATTTTTTCAAAAACCGTCGTGGTATGTGCTCTCTATCACGACATTTTTTTAGAAATCGTCATGGTATGTTAAGCTTACCATGATGGTTTTTTTAAAAACCACCGTGGTAGGTACCGTCCATAACACGATGGTTTTCATCTTCGCGGGTGTAACTCCCTGCATTTTTTTCTCTTATTACAACGGTTTTTGAGAAAAAGTTGTTCAATGAAGGTCATTTAATATTGAATTTGTTGTGGTGTTTCTTGTAACAATGTTAAACTCAATCGGTCATATATGTATAAAATAGTAAAAAGTTACATGACATAGCAGTTTTTAGTTTACGAGATTGAAATTTAAATATACCATTTTTTTAAAAAACTATTTTAAGAGGAGTAAAATTACCTAATAATTATTATTATTCACATTTTGTACTATAAGAGAGATTATTTTGCCTATGCTTGATACCTTCTTTTTTTTTTTTTTTTCATTTTCCCCTAAAATGTGGACGTTACTAGAAATCCAATCAAAGCAATTAATACAATGGAAAAGCGACATGATTTTCTTAGAATAGCCACCCCTTTAACAAGCAACATGAGTTGCTACATTATTCTCTCTAGGAGTCCCAAAAGAGAAACAGATAAAGGACAACGAAATTGTCCGAAGCCGCCTAAAATTGAGGGATCAACGCCCAATTCAAACAATTAGAACATCTATCAGAGAGTCAACAGAAGATTTGGAATCCCGTTCAATCTCCACATCGAAAAAATGATTATCAACAGTTGTAATGAAAACCAAGCTCTGGCGCAGCCAGCTCCACCTCCAGAATGCTTACCCAATCAACGATCCTTGTTTGCAGGTCTATGACAATGCCCCTACTATCCCTGAGAATGGCTGCAATATTGACAATATGTTGATGAACTAAGGCATCCACAATAACCTTCACATTGCCATGACTAGACAGGATCTTTTCTTGCCCTCCTCGAGCTAGCCTTGCTCTACAGTCTTGCCACAACGTTCTTGGATCTCACTGTTTCCAACTCCTCCAATCTTCAAGCTAAAGTGATTTCAAGTCCTGGGATGCGGTGGTGGCACCACCATGCCAAGCTTTGTTCCTTGCAGTCCAAAGTGTCTCGTACAACCCCACTGAGAAGTCTTGAAAGTCCTCCATGTTGACCTTGAGAATTCTTGCAAATTGAACTGGGTATATACACAAACAAAAAAAATTCTTAGCAGAAGAAAAATCTCACGAGTCCATCTTAATTCCTCACCAGCTATTGAACTGTGAGCTCCTTGCAAGAGCACACGTCGTGAAAGATGAACAACATTCTTATCTATTTCACATCCCAATGGGCATAGACTATCTCCCTTCTAAGCCTTTCTCTATTCAACACGTTCTTGGTGGGTAATACACTGTAGCCAGTCTCCATAAGAACATCTTAGATCTTTCATGTAAAGAAAATCCCTAAATCAGCCTCCAAGTAATCTCCTTAGCCCTTAATCTTCTTTTAATGCGCACTTCATCAGCACTCTTTACTATAAAAGGTTCTGTTCTTGTTCGCATGCCGCACCAAACTATCCTCAACGGGAATAGGTAGTCTTAATTTGCCCCAACTTCATTGCAAGGTCATCGCCACACTGTTCCACTAGTGCCTGCAAGTCCCACGCCCTTGTACTAGGTATAAACAAATTAGCTATAACTGATCTTCAGTTATCCAACAGATTAAATGGCGGTCTCCCTAGCCTAAACGCCTCCCATAGGGTATTCCACATGCTTACCTTAGCACTTGAGCCTACCAAATACAACTTCCATCAAGTAGAACCTCTGTCATAGATAAGATTGCACGTTAGACTACTGATGCATCGATAGGGCATTCCATGAACCAGTAGTCTCTTCCTACACAATACTTGCTCATAAGGCATTCTGTCCACAAACCTTCCTTGCCCAAAGCAATCATCCAGCCTAGCTTACATAGCAAAAGGGATGAACATTGGGTAGGCTGGATGGATTTTAAGAATTTTCCAACCTACCCAATTAAAGTTTGGATTAATTTCAAATCTAATCCGCCCAATGAACCTCAACTTTAAAAGCAACACAACCAATGAAAATTTAGGTGGATTGGGTGGGTTGATCAAATTGAATACTATAAAAAAAAAGGAAAAAAATTCAAACTACCACTATACCAAAATATGAAATATATGAAAAAAAGAACTAAAATTGATCACATGTTTGTTGTCTCACAAAGTTCCAAATTTTGATACTATCTCAACATCATAAATTAACATAAAGAAAAAAGTGTGCAAAACAAACTCAAATACATAAGCCATAAACTAACAAACAAACCAAAATAAAAACTAGGACAACAAATGCAAGTTTTTAAAGGATTGTCTACTGTCCACTAGAAACTCAAAAGAAGTCCGAAACAAAAAAAAAAAAATCTGTATAAACTATAAAGTTTTTTTTAAAGTATTAATATTATATTGAAATTTCAATATATTTATAATGAATATTATATATACATATATGCATATATGGTACGTTGGTTGGGTTCCGGACTATCACAAATTATGAAAAACTACACCCAAATTCACTTAATGAAAAATTAGATTGGGTAGGTTAATGCAAACTCTTATTTAGATTTGTCGGATTTGAATTATCTTGGACTTCATTGGGTGTGGATTAATGCTTAATACTTGAATTGAATAAAGGTACTGATTGGCAGTAATGCAAAATAGAAAAAAAAAAAAAAAGAAAACTAAATTGATACTCATTATACGAATTGGAGAGCATGCCCTTAAGGGTACTCTTTCATTAGAAGTTATTCATTACTACAAACAGGGCTAATAGCGACGAAATTTTTTGCGATGACATATATTTCATCATTTGCAATGACAAAAGGTCGTAATTATGACCTTTTTTTGCAACGACATGTCTCGTATCGAAGGCTTATTTTCCTCGACATATCATCTCAAAAAAGAAAGAAAATATCTTATCATATTTACAATGACATGTCATCGTAAAAAACACTCTGTTCACGTGGCAATCATTACATAGTTATTTGCAACGACTATGTCGTCGCAAATGCCAATGGTTTACAACTGTCTTCCGTTATCATTCACAATGGCAGTGGAATTATTTACCACAACATTGTTGTCACAACTAACAATCACCTGATTTTATTTATGATGACATTGTCGTCGTAAATAATAATGGTTTACAACTCTCTTCCACTGTCATTCATAGTTGCGGTGAGATTATTGATGACAACATATGTCGTCACAAAAAGTGAAAATTTAATTTTTTACTAAAATTATGACAAAGAAAAAGGTGCTATATTTAATATTATTTGCGACGACATTTTTTAACTATGGTGGCAAAAAAGTTGTTCGTCAATCCTTTTTTCCAGATTAAATGAAATGTCATCATTTTGTTTCTTTTTACGACGACTACGTGATTATTTGCGATGACAATTTGTTGTCACAAAAAGCTCTGTATATAATTAAACTTGAGAGCTCTTCTTCCCCTATTCCTTCTGGCGATTCTTCCTTCTTTGATTTCTCTCCATTTTCTTCACCCTATCCCCCCTCAGATCTCTCCCAAACTTCTAAAAACATATAGATTCATGAGTTTTGTATAGTAGAAACTTATATTATCAAACAATATTTATAAAAATCTTCCTAAATTAGAAAATCCTCAAAATTTTTCCCTGTTAGATTTTGGAGCTTTTTGGTTGTTTTCCAACCATCAAATGTTGAGGTTTTTGCTGCTATCCTTGTTTTCTAACAACTGTTCTTTGTGGGTTTTAGATTATGTAAATTTTTATTTTTTTAGTTTATGTAAAATTTTTTTTTTGGTATTTGAAATTTTTGAATTATGTTGTTAATTAGATTTTTGAAATTGTGAATATGTTAGTTGGATTGTGAATTATTGTTGAATTATGAATTGTGATTATGATTGTATTAGAATGGTGTGATATAGGATTGTTTTAATGTGAATTGTTATAGAATTAGATTTTTGGAATTGTGATATTTATAAAATTGTGATATTTCGTATTTTGATTTTGTTGGATTATGATTGTTGTTTAGGATTGTTAATTGTGATTGTGATTGTTTTTGGAATTGTGTAGTTATAGTTAAATGAGTAACAAGTTGGTTTGTCTAAGTGGTTTGGGTTGAAAAGAAGATTAAGTTAATAAAGTATAAAATTAATTTTAATGCATTATAGTAATTAAAAAATTAAAAGAATAAATATCAAAGCTATTAATAATAATAATAATAATAATTTAAATATCACATTCGAAGTTTTTATTACAAATTAAAAAATAAAAATAATGGAATGAAAATTCTTAATTAACAATTAATGAACTAATTAATTAATTAAATATAAAGTAAAATAATATAATAAATCGTTATTATAAATTGATAAACAATATCATAATTTAATAATTATAATATTATTTTAAAGATTAATTAGTTAATATATTGTTTAAATTAATTGATATGAAAGAATAATTTGAATTTAAAACTATATGTCATTACAAATGGATAAATAATTGTAATATCATTATTTATGAAAATTAAGAAATTAATTTTATTTGAAAACAATAAGAACAATGAAATTATCATACAATTTGACAAAATTGCATAAAATTTAATAAAATTGTAACTTTTTTCAGAGATGGCTTGGTTTGATATGTAACTTTATAGTCGCATAAAAAAAAGTACGTGAGTTCAAATTTCTGCTTTGTTTTTGCACGTAAATGCATGAGTTTACCTTCGATTCATTCAAGGATTGGCATGTAGTAACACCGATACATTAGTTTGATGTTGTCACATCCGATGATGCAATCTTAAAAGACAAGTCTCTCAAAGAAGATAAAGATTGGGATTTGCAAGAAGAGGATGATGAAGCTTTGGATGAGTACATTGAAGTTGAAGATGATGACTCCAAAGATGATCATGACATTAACGATGGTGGCAACATTCAAGATATTAACAGTGATGAAGAATAGATATTATGTATAGCTACCCTTGTTTTTATAGTACTAAATTACGATATTCGTAGCTTACAAGAACATAATTATTATAGAACATAATTATTATAGTACTAAATTATGATATTAAACCTTTTATTTGACAATAATTGGATATGTCTAGGCAAGTGGCCACATGTGTTGGCTCTTCAAGTGGAGCACAGCCTCTACCCAAACCATATAAAGTGTCGTCACATTGTCAGTTGGGTATGTTGCAACCCAATTATAAATTTGTATAGTTTATTTGGTCAACTAATTTTAATCTAAAATGTTGCTTGATGTTTACAACACCAGATGTTGCACCTCACCGTTGTACCTATAACACCCGCCTATTTTCATGTAATGAATTACGTTAAGTTAGTAACGACGTTAATGATATTTTATTAATAACTTATGATATACGTAATGATATATGATGTTAATGTTACTAACTTTTATGTAAAGTTTTATGACAGGTGATGACCGCATGGAATCATTGTGCTCAAGTGTTCATGATTATTTTAATGTTTGTTTAATTATGATGCAATGATGTATGAATGTTTTAATGTATGGCATTTATGGACAGTTCGGCAGGCCAAACTTTTAAGATCGGCAGGCCGAAAAAACCCATCGGTAGGCCAAACTTGGTGGAACCGACAGGCTGAAGGGGAAGATCGACAGGCCGAACACGGCTGACGAGCAGTCAACAGAAATCTCTCCAAAATTATGGCTGAGTTAATTACGTTAATTGGATGATTTAATGTGATTAATTGGCATAATAATAAATGATTTTATCATTTAAGGAAATAAGGAGTTTGACTTTCATTGATTTGTGTTAATTTAAATGGTTTCCCATTTAAATAGGATAAAACATGGTAAGTGATGAGTGAGAGTTTTGACTTTTCTTTTTTTTCTTTCTCTCCTTCACGCCAATTGCCACATAATAGTCTAAAATTCTGACTTAATGGAGGGACTTAATGAAGGACAGTGAATTTCATTATGATTGTTACGTTAAAAAAATTTTTAACGTTTTCTTTCCTCAGATTTTTCTCTCAACTTCTCACTCTTCTCTCCTTCATTTCTGAGACGTTTCTCATTCATTTCTCATTTCCTCTCTTCCTCTTCTCTTCTCTTTCAAAAATTTTCTGCAAGAAAATTTAAAGAAAAGTCATATTTCATTGGTTAAAATTTAAGGGTTTTGAGAAGAAAATTTTCAAGGTAAGGACTCGTTTCTTGTGTTTTTGAAAAGAATTCTCCTCCTCAATCCGTCTACAATATCTTTCTTTAGGTATTGTATTTGTTCCAAATTTTCAATATGTTATGCATGTATGTGTTATGAGATGAATTTTTTTTTTAAGTTTCATGTCTTCTTGGTTTTTATGATAAAATAAGAAATTTCTATCTTCTACCCTTCACAGTAAATATTACTGTTTAATCTTGATGTATGAAAAATGTAATGATATTCAAGGGGTAAATATGATGTTTTTCATGAAAGTTGTTAAGAATGTGCATGTATGATATATGATGAAGGTATTTTATGTTATTTTTAAGAAAACTATTTTAACAATGTTATTTCTGGATTTTGTTTATGAATTATTATTTATGTTTAAATGATTTTATGATAATAAAATAATTTTATGCATGATAATATGATGATTGTATGAAGTTTTAAATTAAAATATATGTATTTTAATTGTTCAAAAATGTTTTATTTAAAAGATAATTATGTTTAAAATGTATAGTTTGTTTTTATATGCTTAAGGTAATTTTTATAATTTAAGAAAAATCATAATAATATGTTTATGTGAGGACAATGTTTATGGTTATGAATTATGTTTGTAATATGAGATGAATGTATGTATATGTGAATATTATATGAATGGATGATTTACACTATGATGTTAAGTATTGATTTTATTGTGTTTTAAATGGAAAAATGGCATGAACACACAAAGGAACGAGCACTTCGAGACCGTGACGTCGTCACCAAATTATTTTAAGGTTAAGTAAGCTAGCTGTTAAGGTAAGTACATTCTCACCTGCAACATGACACGTTTTTACAAGATTTGATGTTATGTTCATAATGATATTCATGATGATTTTATGGATATTTTCCTTAAGAATTTCTATGAAAGATTTTCATGATTTTAAGTTATGCATGATGATTTTGGCATGTTTCAAAGTATGAAAATTATGTATATATGTATCACCTAATAAGTGTTGCACACCAATCTTATGAAATGAAATGTTATGATGTCATGTTTGATTTTGGATTAGCTACCCTTCTCCTCTCATGACGGCGCGCCTATGATGATGTTTATGGTGCAACACTTGGGCCCTTAAGATAAAATGGAATAAGTTTTTAAATGATGAACGCAATGAAAGATATGTTCCATGAAATTGTGCTTAAGGCACTTTTATGATATGATGACAATGATGAAGATGATGTTTATGAAATTTTTTAATTTGTGAGAATTATATGTACTTACTAAGCATTAGCTTAATCATGTTTTATGTCATGTTGCAGATAAGGGTAAAAAAATCATGGAATAGGTGGAGGACATGGGAAGGCGTGTGAGCACTAAGCGCGATGAATTGTAACCAGAAGCACGCCAAGAAGAACGTTCTTATGTTTTTAATTAAGTTATATATTTTGGAACATATTTTTATGTTAAGTTTTAAGAATACTTATACTATGGTTTTATAAGTTATTTTATCATTTTTAATGAATTATGAACTTCCGCAATATTTTATGAAAAGTTGGTTTGTTTTAAAAATTAAGTTTTTCTCAAAGATTTTGCATTAATACAGCTCCTAGGCCCATCTTGGAAGCATCACTATAGATTACCAACCCATCATTTCCCTCAGGAATTGCCAAAACTGGAGCCGTCGTTAATCTTTTTTCAGTTCTTGAAAACTCTTTTCACATGCATCCGTCCATTCATACTTTCTTCTCTTGCGAGTTAAGTTCGTGAGTGGAGCTGCTATCTTGGAGAAATCTTCTACGAATCTCCGATAGTAACCTGCTAAACCCAAGAAGCTCCTTATTTCACTTGCATTCATCGGTTGCTTCCAGTTGAGAACAGCTTCTACTTTAGCAGGATCAACCATAATCCCATCCTTTGAAATAACATGCCCCAAGAATGACACTTTATCCAGCCAAAACTCGCATTTGGAGAACTTTGCATATAACTGGTGTCTTCTTAAAGTCTCCAGTACATCCTTAAATGGTCCTCATGCTCTTCGTGATTCTTAGAATAGACAAGAATATCATCGATAAATACAACAACAAATTTATCGAGGAAATCCTTGAATACCCTGTTCATCAAATCCATAAAGGCAGCAGGTGCATTCGTCAGACCGAAAGGCATAACCACAAATTCATGGTGACCATACCTCGACTTGAAAGCAGTCTTGGGAATATCTCCTTCTTTAATCTTCAACTGGTGATATCCTGATCGTAGATCAATCTTTGAGAACATCGATGCACCATTGAGTTGATCAAACAAATCATTAATTCGAGGCAACGGGTACTTGTTCTTGATTGTCACCTTGTTCAGCTTTCTGTAGTCAATGCAAAGTCTCATAGTGCCATCCTTCTTCTTCACAAAAAAGACTAGAGCACCCCATGGTGAGTGACTTGGCCTGATAAATCCTTTGTCAAGTAACTCCTTTAATTGCGTGTGAAGCTCCTTTAATTCTGCCGGGGCCATTCTATAAGGTGCTTTTGAGATTGGATCGGTGCCTGGAGCGAGCTCAATCTCGAATTCAACTTCTCTTTCTAGCGGTAGACTCGTCAGATCTGTTAGACATGTATGCTCTAAGGAGTAAAAATGTAATACGTTTTTGGAGACATTTTTATCAATAAAGAATTTATTCATTTATATATATACCAAATATTGTCCTCTTTACGTTCATATTTGTTGAATGTATGATAAGCAAACAGTAGTCTGAGACTGTCAGTCTAAACCTTAAGAGTTGGGCATATGATGGGATGATTATGCGGTAGACACGACTCTTAAGGTGATGGTCTAAAATATATGATCCGCAATCGAGGGAATAAAGTTGGGCGCTTTATTCATGTAAAGATTGTTATGTTGTCTATATCGCTTTTGGGAGATGGTTTGTCTTGGCCATCGGAGTTGGACTCCGTGAATAGAAACATTGGCGCATTGTCATAGGTGACGATGTGTTGGATCGGGACATAAAGTGAATTGATTTGGATTAATAATTCTGTCTTGTCAAATCGATTCACTTTAGACAATCATTTGTATTGTATCTTAATCCTGAGATGAATAATGGGCCCGTTGTCTCGACTTGTGTCTTTTGATGTACCAATGGGTGACTCCCACATCTTTATAGTGGCATGCATGCCGGTACGTTGGAGGCATGACTCTTGGTAGCGTAGACTTGTTATTCATAGATATGGAATCCATAGCTCCTCTTTAGGAGTAATGATATCCTCTTATATGCGTTGTCCTGTAATTGGAAAACTGGAGCGCTCAACCATTTGGATACATAGGTGTAACCGAATGGTATACTATCTTTGGATGGTAAGTTTTCTAATGGTGAGACAATGGAACGTAAGATAAAAACAATCGGGAAGGTAAGACAGAACTTGTCCTTAAGCCGATTATGGATGATCATATGGGGATGCGATACACTATGATATGTCATGGAGACTTAGCTACACGAGCTTCGTAATTCTATAAAGTTCGAGAGTGCAGCTCCAAGCTTTTAGTGGAGTAGCGTTGGAGTTGATAATTGTGAAATGTATATCTGGGATATTGGGTTTCATAATTATCATGAGCTTGAACTTTATAGGTCCATTTTGGTCCCCTTTGCTAGCTCACAAAATCCTGTAACGACACGGCGTGCTTTTCCAATAATTGGTGACTTATGTCGGATTTATCAGATTGGTTTAAAATTTATAAGAATCAAATAATTCATGTCTGTTTATCGGTTGAATTAATTATGTAAGAAATTAGTTCAAGATGAACTTGTTGAATTATGGCGTTCGGATAATTCTTGTCTGTTTATCGGTTGTTTTAATTTTGGACAATTAGAACAAGATAAACTTGTAGAATTATTGTGAATTGATTTATTTTCTTAGAGATTATCTTGATAAAGTTTGTTTTGATCAGATATCTTTTCTATTGGGCTATTTGAATCAAAACTGAGACTTTATCCTTTAGAATCTCGGGTGGAAAATAAAAGATTCGCGGAGATTTTTTCTCGGCAGTTCGGCATGCCGGATGACGTGTTCGGCCTGCCGAACTGGCCAGTTCGGCCTGCCTATCTCACAGTTCGGCATGCCGACCGCGACAGCTAAGATTACGCGTTTTTCACGCGTATCTTATCAGATATTGATCCGAACTTGATTCTATTTCGATTTTTGAGACCTAATCTGATATGGACTGACCCCAAGGACCAATAGGTATAAAAAGGGAGTGAGTCTAAAGATTTACTAAGATCAATTTGAGAGATTAAGAGTGATACTCTTCTAGTGAGCATCTGAAAACTCCCTGAGAGCTTTTGTTCACAAATCACGAACACTAGCTTTGGATTCTCTCTATTGGTTGGAAGGAGAGTCACCGGTGGAAGAGCTGTACGTGTGAGCCCACACTCACTCCGGTTGTGGATAGAGAATAGCAAAGAAGACCAGTTGGTTGAGGCTCTTCTGGAACGTTACTTCTCTACACAGGTCGCGGAGGTTCTTCGGCATACTGAGGTTAGTAAGATCTGTTTAATTTATACATATAACATGTCAAACTTGTGTTTTGGAAAATACTCTGATGAAAAATTTTTTAAAATTCCGCTGCGCACTTTGTTTCCAACAATTGGTATCAGAGCCGAGGTTTTTACATAAATTTGCAAGTTTGTGATCATGTTATATGCATAAATTTTGTGATCTTAATCTCTCCAATGCTTGAATTAAATTTTATAGAGAGATGGCACTCTAGGTTTCTATATAATATATATGTTGTCATGGATTATATGGTGAATGTTTATTAATTAATTATGGTTGATTAAATTGTTGTTTAATTATTTATTAATTAATTAATACCGGTTATGGTTCCTTAGAGGTTAGAATGTGTATCTAGGTTTTTCATGTAATTAGATGGCGGACTATCATCTCCGTCTAGGAATTATTATTTAATTTGTAAGAATTTTGTAATTAAATAATTATTCGGAGAAGACGGAACGAGAAGTCGGATCTTGAAGATAGATGATGGCGCCTCCAGGTATTTCCTGAGTCTCTAATTTTATGTTTTTGAATTGTTGAAAATAAAATTGATGAATTGCATTAAAATTGTATTTTCTGGATTGAGGGTTTTCTGCTCGGTCGGCATGCCGGACCTCACAGTTCGGCAGGCCGAAGGTCACAGATCGGCAGGCCGGACGTACGGTCCGGCAGGCCGACAGTGGGGCAGAAATTTTGGCGCTCTGCCGGCAGGCCGAACCTTCATGTTCGGCAGGCCGAACCACCATGATCGGCAGACCGATCACCCAGATCGGCCTGCCGACCGAGAGCTGCCAGGTGTCCAGAAAAGGTGCGATTTTTTCAGTGCAGTTTTAATTTTATTTTTGGGACGATTCTGAGAAACATTAAATTTGGATATGACCGGAAATATGAAGTGTTCGATTCATACGGGATTGAGGACTTGAAGATGGATATTACATGAAGAAGGATACAGCTTGAGGATTCAAGGATGAAGAATCGATAAATGTCTCGATTATTCTCTTGTAATCTTATTTTTTCTATTCTCTAGGGTGGAACCATAATATTACGGTTATTATTATTATGCTTGTAGCTTTGCTTGATTGCTTTGCTTGTCTGCATTATAATATGATTTACCATGTATATTGATAACATGTCATATAGAATAGGGAGTGCCGCTCATATTAAAATTGTTCATGCATAATTTTAAAATAAAACCTTGACTTCAAAAGATTGAGTGGGAGAAGGTTTTCGAAGAGAGAACCTAAGGCCTCCATCGTTGGTCCATAGGAAGAACATGATGGTCCCAACCCCTAGGAAGGGATTTCTATCATGTACCAGATTGGATCTCTGAAAGGATAAGGTATTTTAGTATGATTTATGGTTGCACACCCCTAGGTGGTGATTATAAATCATGGATAAAATATTAAAACGGTGGTTATACACTCACGTTAACTTTATTATTAACCTCCCCTAGGAGCTCTGTTAATAAAATTAATGGCCAAAGAAACGATTATTAGTATATGCTGGATCATACGGGTCCTGGATGGCATATATTAATCAGGAGGGGATCCGTGTTCCTGATTGAATTTGGCATGACTCCCCTAGGAGCTTGTTGAATTCTGAGTTGGGAATTATCGTTGTAAGGTTGTGATATTTTCAAGGATTTGACACATAAACACATTTGTATAATTTTACATGATTGTGTTATCTTACTAAATTATTATATATGTTTGCTTATGTTTGGTATATGATTCTTTATTGTAGATTGAAAATGTCTAAAAACGCTTTATCATCGATACTTGACAAAAACCAATTAACCGGTGAGAACTATAATGATTGGAAACGGAACCTGGACATCGTCCTTTCCTTTGAGAAACTGAAATATGTTCTGACAACTCCTTGTCCTCCCGAGCCTACGGGAGACTCAAGTAATGAGCAATTCCAAGCGTACGAACGCTGGAAAGATGCTAATGATCAGGCCCGCTGCTATGTTATGGCTAGCATGAATAACGTGCTGCAGGCTCAACATCAGGATTATGAGACTGCGAAGCAGATCTTGGATAATCTTGAGGACATGTTTGGAGGCCAGGCCATAACAAAGCGGCAAGGGGCGCTTCGGAAACTCTTAAACTGTAGACAGAGACCGGGGACATCTGTAAAGGAGCACATGATGTTGGTCATGGGTTACCTCGCTGAAGCTCAAACCAATGGAGCCGACATCGATGCTGAAACTCAGATGACTATGGTCTTTGAGACTCTGTCTAAGGAATTTATTCCGTTTAGAGCTACTTTTAATCTAAGCAATAGACGGGATATGACCTTGACAGAACTGATGAAACAGTTACAAGAATTTGAACTGCTGATCAGGGAGTCTCCTGCTGGTGGAGAGGCCAATATGGTAGCTGCTTCTGGTTCCAATCCTAACTCTGGGAATGGAAAGAAACAATGGGCCAAGAGTGGGAAGTCTTCTATTCCTATTGCTATCAAGAGCAAGAAGAAGAAGAAGAAGAACCCAAAGAAGCTTAAGTGCTTCTTTTGTGGTAAGGTCGGGCATATAAAGAAGCATTGCAAGGACTTCCTTTCCAAGGGAGGTAGGTGTGATCTTCTATATTTAGAAACTTGTTTGGTTGAGGAATCCAGTGACATTTGGGTCATAGATTCTGGTGCAACTAATCATGTTTGTGTTTCTCTGCAGGGATTCAAAGAAACGAGAAGTCTACTTCGTGAAGACTTAACGCTTCGGATGGGCGATGGATCCTTGGTCTCAGCGGAAGCAGTGGGAGATGTCCATCTTTATTTTGATAATTATAGGAGTTTAATTTTGCGAGATTGTTTTTATGTTCCTAAATTTAAAAGGAATTTAATTTCTGTATCTTCTTTATTTAAAGACTCCTACGTGGTATCTTTTAATGAAAAAGTGGTGATTCGTAAAAACAAATCTTTTATCTGTTCTGGATGGATGCAAAATAATCTATATTTTATCAAACCCAAGATGGACTTGTTGCTTAATGCTGAGATAAATGATAATGACTCAAAAAGACTTAAAACTTCTCACTCTAATAAGACTTATCTTTGGCATTTGCGCCTTGGCCATATTAACCTAAATAGGATTCAAAGGTTGGTAAGGGATGGACCTTTAAGTCACTTAAAGGTGGAATCTATACCTCAATGTGAGTCTTGTTTGGAGGGTAAAATGACCAAAAGACCATACGGGTCTAAGGGCAATAGGGCCGAAGGGGTTCTAGAACTTGTGCATAGTGATGTTTGCGGACCGATGAACATCCGGGCACGAGGAGGGTATGAGTACTTCGTTACTTTTATTGACGATTACTCAAGATATGGGTATGTGTACCTAATGCACCACAAAAGCGAAACTTATGATAAGTTCAGGGAGTTTCGGGCTGAAGTGGAAAAGCAATTGGGTAGACCCATAAAGGCACTTCGATCTGATCGAGGTGGGGAATACCTTTCTGATGAGTTCTTGGGACACTTGTTAGAGAATGGGATTTTATCCCATTTGACTGCGCCGGGCACTCCGCAGCAGAATGGCGTAGCAGAGAGAAGGAATAGGACTTTGTTGGACATGATTCGGTCCATGATGAGTTATTCATCATTGCCTTTATCCTTTTGGGGATATGCACTACAAACCGCATGTTATCTTTTGAACAATGTGCCTTCAAAATCGGTCCCTAAAACTCCTCACGAGTTGTGGACAAGACGGAAGACATCCTTAAACCATATTCGCATATGGGGATGTCCAGCTCATGTCCTGTTTAAGGATCCGAATAAGTTGGAAGCACGTTCAGAAGTTTGCGTGTTTGTAGGATATCCAAAAGGGACTAAAGGGGGTTATTTTTATAACCCAAAGGAAAATAAAGTCGTGGTTTCAACTAATGCAACTTTCCTTGAGGAGAGTTACATGAACGACTTTAAACCTCAAAGCAAAGTGGTGCTTGAGGAGTTGAGGGGTAATCCGTTTACTCCGGAGGTTCCGAACGAAACCATTCCGATCGGTGTAGAAAAACCAAACAAACCTGAACAACAACCTCAGGGGCTTCGGCGTAGTGGGAGGATCGGTCGTCAACCTGAGAGGTATATGTTCAATGGGGAGGTCTTTTTGGCTGAACCGGATGAACATGACAGGGATCCTTATACTTACGCAGAAGCTATGGAGGATGTTGATTCAAGACTCTGGACAGAGGCCATGAACATTGAGATGAAGTCTATGGAGACTAATCGGGTCTGGGAGCTTGTGGATCTTCCCGAAGGGGTAAAACCCATAGGGTGTAAGTGGATCTACAAGAGGAAAAGAGGAGTGGATGGAAAGGTCGAAACCTTTAAGGCTAGACTGGTAGCTAAGGGTTATACGCAAAAGGAAGGAATCGATTATGAGGAAACCTTTTCGCCTGTAGCCATGCTTAAGTCCATCCGGATTCTCTTGTCCATAGCTGCCGCTCTCGACTACGAGATTTGACAGATGGATGTCAAGACGGCTTTTCTGAATGGCTATCTTGATGAGTCCATTTATATGGAACAACCAGACGGGTTCAAGGTCACGGGTCAAGAGGGTAAGGTTTGTAAGTTGCTAAAGTCTATTTATGGACTTAAGCAGGCTTCTCGTTCTTGGAACATAAGATTTGATCAAGTGATCAAGACTTATGGGTTCTCACAAAATGTGGATGAACCATGTGTTTACAAACACATTAAGAATGGGAAGGTGGTTTTTCTACTACTCTATGTAGATGACATTCTGCTAATTGGCAATGACGTTGGGGCGTTGTCATCGGTCAAATTATGGTTGACCAAGCAGTTTGACATGAAGGACTTGGGTGAGGCTAATTTTGTTCTCGGTATCCAGATCTTTCGGGATAGGAAGAACAAAATGATAGCTTTGTCACAGGCCAGCTACATAGATAAAATTCTCAGGAGGTTTGCAATGCAGGATTCCAAGAAAGGTGGGCAACCATCTAGGTCTGGAATTACTCTTTCTAAGAAAGACTCTCCAAAGTCTAATGAAGAAAGAGAATACATGAAGAAGGTACCTTATGCTTCGGCAGTGGGTAGTCTCATGTATGCCATGCTTTGCACTCGACCGGATATTAGCTATGCGGTCGGGATTGTGAGTCGATTTCAGGCGGATCCAGGACCAAACCATTGGGTTGCGGTAAAGCATATTTTCAAGTACCTGAGAAGGACTCGAGGGTATATGCTTGTGTATTCGGGTGAGGATTTAACTCCTCTAGGATACACTGATTCGGATTTTCAATCCTGCCTGGATTCTAGGAAATCGACTTCAGGGTTTGTGTTTACTCTGGGTGGCGGTGCCATCAGTTGGAGAAGTGCGAAGCAAGATTGCACTTCGGATTCAACGATGGAGGCCGAGTATGTGGCGGCTAGTGATGCTTCGAAAGAAGCAGTGTGGCTCCGCAAGTTCCTTGGGGATCTTGAGGTAGTTCCTGGTATGGATAAAGCGGTATCACTGTACTGTGATAACAGTGCGGCGGTAGCTAATGCTAAGGAACCAAGATTTCACAAGAAGAGTAAGCATATTGATCGGAAGTATCATGTGATAAAGGACTTCGTTGAGAGCGGGCATGTCACGGTGTGCAAGATCGCGTCAGAGGACAATTTAGCTGATCCATTTACGAAGACACTTTCTGGGAGAGTCTTCGAAAGGCATGTGGAAGCTATGGGGATGCGAAATTTGCAGTATTTACTCACTTAGTGCAAGTGGGAGATTGTTAGACATGTATGCTCTAAGGAGTAAAAATGTAATACGTTTTTGGAGACATTTTTATCAATAAAGAATTTATTCATTTATATATATACCAAATATTGTCCTCTTTACGTTCATATTTGTTGAATGTATGATAAGCAAACAGTAGTCTGAGACTGTCAGTCTAAACCTTAAGAGTTGGGCATATGATGGGATGATTATGCGGTAGACACGACTCTTAAGGTGATGGTCTAAAATATATGATCCGCAATCGAGGGAATAAAGTTGGGCGCTTTATTCATGTAAAGATTGTTATGTTGTCTATATCCCTTTTGGGAGATGGTTTGTCTTGGCCATCGGAGTTGGACTCCGTGAATAGAAACATTGGCGCATTGTCATAGGTGACGATGTGTTGGATCGGGACATAAAGTGAATTGATTTGGATTAATAATTCTGTCTTGTCAAATCGATTCACTTTAGACAATCATTTGTATTGTATCTTAATCCTGAGATGAATAATGGGCCCGTTGTCTCGACTTGTGTCTTTTGATGTACCAATGGGTGACTCCCACATCTTTATAGTGGCATGCATGCCGGTACGTTGGAGGCATGACTCTTGGTAGCGTAGACTTGTTATTCATAGATATGGAATCCATAGCTCCTCTTTAGGAGTAATGATATCCTCTTATATGCGTTGTCCTGTAATTGGAAAACTGGAGCGCTCAACCATTTGGATACATAGGTGTAACCGAATGGTATACTATCTTTGGATGGTAAGTTTTCTAATGGTGAGACAATGGAACGTAAGATAAAAATAATCGGGAAGGTAAGACAGAACTTGTCCTTAAGCCGATTATGGATGATCATATAGGGATGCGATACACTATGATATGTCATGGAGACTTAGCTACACGAGCTTCGTAATTCTATAAAGTTCGAGAGTGCAGCTCCAAGCTTTTAGTGGAGTAGCGTTGGAGTTGATAATTGTGAAATGTATATCTGGGATATTGGGTTTCATAATTATCATGAGCTTGAACTTTATAGGTCCATTTTGGTCCCCTTTGCTAGCTCACAAAATCCTGTAACGACACGGCGTGCTTTTCCAATAATTGGTGACTTATGTCGGATTTATCAGATTGGTTTAAAATTTATAAGAATCAAATAATTCATGTCTGTTTATCGGTTGAATTAATTATGTAAGAAATTAGTTCAAGATGAACTTGTTGAATTATGGCGTTCGGATAATTCTTGTCTGTTTATCGGTTGTTTTAATTTTGGACAATTAGAACAAGATAAACTTGTAGAATTATTGTGAATTGATTTATTTTCTTAGAGATTATCTTGATAAAGTTTGTTTTGATCAGATATCTTTTCTATTGGGCTATTTGAATCAAAACTGAGACTTTATCCTTTAGAATCTCGGGTGGAAAATAAAAGATTCGCGGAGATTTTTTCTCGGCAGTTCGGCATGCCGGATGACGTGTTCGGCCTGCCGAACTGGCCAGTTCGGCCTGCCTATCTCACAGTTCGGCATGCCGACCGCGACAGCTAAGATTACGCGTTTTTCACGCGTATCTTATCAGATATTGATCCGAACTTGATTCTATTTCGATTTTTGAGACCTAATCTGATATGGACTGACCCCAAGGACCAATAGGTATAAAAAGGGAGTGAGTCTAAAGATTTACTAAGATCAATTTGAGAGATTAAGAGTGATACTCTTCTAGTGAGCATCTGAAAACTCCCTGAGAGCTTTTGTTCACAAATCACGAACACTAGCTTTGGATTCTCTCTATTGGTTGGAAGGAGAGTCACCGGTGGAAGAGCTGTACGTGTGAGCCCACACTCACTCCGGTTGTGGATAGAGAATAGCAAAGAAGACCAGTTGGTTGAGGCTCTTCTGGAACGTTACTTCTCTACACAGGTCGCGGAGGTTCTTCGGCATACTGAGGTTAGTAAGATCTGTTTAATTTATACATATAACATGTCAAACTTGTGTTTTGGAAAATACTCTGATGAAAAATTTTTTAAAATTCCGCTGCGCACTTTGTTTCCAACAAGATCATCAGGAAACACATCTTCATATTCATGAACAACATGCACATCTTCAATTCTTGTCTTTCCTTCTTGGCTTTTGTCTACAACGTTCGTCAGATAGCCCATGCAGCCACTTGCTAATAACTTCCATGCTTTCATTGCCGATAAAAACATACTGGGTTTCTTTCTGGACTCGCCAACATAAATGAACTTCTAATCACCTTTTGGATGGAAGATCACCTTTCATTTTCGGCATTCGATAGATGCATTATACTTGCTTAGGAAATCCATCCCAAGAATCATGTCGTAGTCATGCATGTCGATCACAATAAGGTCGACGAAAAGTTCCCTATTAGAAATCCATAGGGGTACTGCACGTAAACAGTGCGTGGATAATATCACTTCCCTAGAGGGTAGTGTCGTAGTGAATCCCTGTCTCATAAGCTCTAATCGAACCTCTAACTTCTTAGTATATGATAATAGATACAAAAGAATGTGTAGCATCCGTATCAAAAAGAACATAAGCATCGTTAAATAAGCTTGTTATCTGACCTGTGACCACATTGGAAGCTTTTGCAGCCACTTGTTCTTTTGTCATGGCATAAATCCGGGCATTCATCGGTGGGGCTTCAATTCTCCCTTGACTAATAAGTGGCCCTTCAAGGGAGGCTTGCATCTGATGAAGCTGGGCTTGAGGAGGAGGTCTCTACGGGGCATTGGCATTCATAAACTTGGGGCAGTTCTTTACAAAGTGGTCTTCATGCCCACAGATGAAACATTGGTTTGTTCCCAAGCGACATTCCCCTGGATGCTTCTTTCCACATTTGGCACATGGTTGAAATCGCCTGTCATTGTTGTTGCACTAACCGCCCTTGTGCCTCTTATTGTCTTGGCCCTGCTGTTGTGGAGGATTGCCCTTCTTCTTATTGTTCCTCCAGTTCTGGTTGTTGTTGTTGCTGCTGTTGTTGTTGTTGTTGTTCCTGTGGGAAGGGCGGTTCTGGTTGCTTGCATTGTTGGCCTGTTGGTTGGGTTGAGGCTGGTTCCTTCTTAACTTTGACAGATGAAACTCCGCACGTTGAGCCCTCATGACAACCTATTCTTGGGTCCTGGGTGGACTTGCCCCATCAACAATTGCAACAATGTCTGGTCTAAGGGCTCTGATAAACCTTCTGACCTTTTCACCTTCATTCATAACCATCCTTGGACATAAACGGGCAAGCTGGTCAAACTTTGTCACCACATCAGTGACTGACATATCCTCCTGTCGTAAACTCTCGAACTCCTCATAATGCTTCCTCGTGACATTCATGTGGAAGAACTTCGTGTTGAATTCATGAACGAAGTTAGCCCATGTCATTTCTTCAACATTCTTGCTCTGTTCGATGCCATCCCACCATATCCTGGCCTCCATGGTGAGGCAGTACGAGGCATAGAGGACCTTCTCGTTGTCTGTAAAATCCATAAGTCTTAGGGTGGCTTCGATCGTCTTCAACCATCCCTGAGCTACAAGCGGATCCTTAGAACCCTCAAAGTCCACTGGCTTGACTCTCTTCCATCTGACCAGAAGAGGTTCCTGATAAGCTGCTCTTGGTTCAGCAACAGGAGCTGGGACTTCGTTGACTTGAGGCTGCAGAGGAGGAGGAGGAGGCACATCATTGCCTCGTCGTTCATCATTCTGGTTGTTGGCCCTTAAAGCAGCAATTTCCCTTCGTTGATCCTCCAACTGCCTTTGCAGTTCAGCAATCATCCTCATAAGTCTTTCATTGGTCTGGGTGCGTGTCTACATTCTTCTGTGGCCGTCCATGGTAATTTCTCCTAAAAGAATTAGGTCTTAGAAATAATCTTCCAATTATGAGACAGGTTTTCACTACTAAATCGTTAATCATTAATCATTCAAACCTTAATCTTATCATCATACTTGCATCAATACATCTAACTTAATAACATACTTACTTGGAGGACTTGGATTGACGTGTGGCAATATAAATTGTAATCAAAAAATTGCTCTGATACCAAAGCCTAAAATGCCCCTTAATTCGGACGTCACAGATATCGTTACATTCATACATTCATACTTATTAAACCTTAAACATAAACATAATTACATAGCTTATACGATGTTTTCAAATATAAACGTAGTTAAACATACATAACCAAGATCTATTCATGCATCTAAATTTTTTTATATAGCTTATCATTGTTTAAAATAATATTGTTTAACTTATTCCATATCATAATTTATTCAATTATACTTTAAATTAATCATGAACTTATTTAATAATATAGGTATATCAAGTTGTTAAATCAGGACTTATAAAAAAAACATCACATCCAATCTCCTTAATCAACACATCATATAAAAGTCATTTACTCCCACAGTTCGGCAGGCCGAACTTGGGACTTCGACAGGCTGAACATGATCGGCAGGCCGGAGTTGCCTTAATCGGTAGGCCGGCAGATGCTTTGCAATTCAGACCTAAAAACTTATCAACATTTGGCAGGCCGAAAACATGATCGGCAGGCCAAACTTTCAGACTTCGGCAGGCCGACCAAGGATGTTCGGCAGGCCGACCGAGCCAAAATCTTTGAGAAAAACTTAATTTTTAAAACAAACCAACTTTTCATAAAATATTGCAGAAGTTCATAATTCATTAAAAATGATAAAATAACTTATAAAACCATAGTATAAGTATTCTTAATACTTAACATAAAAATATGTTCCAAAATATATAACTTAATTAAAAACATAAGAACGTTCTTCTTGGCGTGCTTCTGGTTACAATTCATAGTGCTTAGTGCTCACACGCCTTCCCATGTCCTCCACCTATTCTATGATTTTCTTACCCTTATCTGCAACATGACATAAAACATGATTAAGCTAATGCTTAGTAAGTACATATAATTCTCACAAATTAAAAAATTTCATAAACATCATCTTCATCATTGTCATCATATCATAAAAGTACCTTAAGCACAATTTCATGGAACATATCTTTCATTACGTTCATCATTTAAAAACTTATTTCATCTTATCTTAAGGGCCCAAGTGTTGCACCATAAATATCATCATAGGCGCGCCGTCATGAGAGGAGAAGGGTAGCTAATCCAAAACCAAACATGACATCATAACATTTCATTTCATAAGATTGGTGTGCAACACTTATTAGGTGATACATATATACATAATTTTCATAGTTTGAAACATGCCAAAATCATCATGCATAACTTAAAATTATGAAAATATTTCATAGAAATTCTTAAGGAAAATATCCATAAAATTATCATGAATATCATTATGAACATAACATCAAATCTTGTAAAAACGTGTCATGTTGCAGGTGAGAATGTACTTACCTTAACAACTAGCTTACTTAACCTTAAAATGATTTGGTGACGACGTCGCAGTCTCGAAGTGCTCGTTTCTTTGTGTGTTCATGCCATTTTTCTATTTAAAACACAATAAAATCAATACTTAACATCATAGCGTAAATCATCCATTCATATAACATTCACATATACATACATTCATCTCATATTACAAACATAATTCATAACCATAAACATTGTCATCACATAAACATGTTATTATGATTTTTCTTAAATTAACAAAATTACCTTAAGCATATAAAATCAAACCATACATTTTAAACAAAATTATCTTTTAAATAAAACATTTTTGAACAATTAAAATACATATATTTTAATTTAAAACTTCATACAATCATCATATTATCATGCATAAAATTATTTTATTATCATAAAATATTTAAACATAAATAATAATTCATAAACAAAATCCAGAAATAACATTGTTAGAATAGTTTTCTTTAAAATAACATAAAATACCTTCATCATATATCATACATGCACATTCTTGACAACTTTCATGAAAAACATCATATTTACCCCTTGAATATCATTATATTTTTCATACATCAAGATTAAACAGTAATATTTACTATAAGGGGTAGAAGATAGAAAATTCTTATTTTATCATAAAAACCGAGAAGACACGAAACTTAAAAAAAAATCATCTCATAACACATACATGCATAACATATTAAAAATTCAGAACAAATACAATACCTAAAGAAAGATATTGTAGATGGATTGAGGAGGAGAATTCTTTTCAAAAACACAAGAAACGAGTCCTTACCTTGAAAATTTTCTTCTCAAAACCCTTGAATTTTAACCAACGAAATATGACTTTTCTTTAAATTTTCTTGTAGAAAATTTTTGAAAGAGAAGGAAGTGAAATGCGTGGAGAAGAGAAAAGGAAGAGAGGAAATTAGAAATGAATGAGAAACGTCTCAGAAATGAAGGAGAGAAAAGTGAGAAGTTGAGAGAAAAATCTGAGGAAAGAAAACGTTAAAATTTTTTTTAACGTAACAATCATAATGAAATTCATTGCCCTTCATTAAGTCCCTCCATTAAGTCAGAATTTCTGACTGTTTGGTGGCAATTGGCATGAATGAGAGAAAGAAGAAAAAGGAAAGTCAAAACTCTCACTCATCACTTACCATGTTTTGCCCTATTTAAATGGGAAACCATTTAAATTAACACAAATCAATGCAAAGTCAAACCCCTTATTTCCTTAACTGATAAAATCATTCCATTATTATGCCAATTAATCAAATTAAATCATCCAATTAACGTAATTAACTCAGCCATAATTTTGGAGAGATTTCTGCTGACTGCTCGTCAGCCTTGTTCGGCCTGTCGGTTCCACCAAGTTTGGCCTGCCGATGGGTTTCTTCGGCCTGCCGATCTCGGGCAGACATTTCGGCCTGCCGATCTTAAAAGTTTGGCCTGCCGAACTGTCCATAAATGCCATACATTAAAACATTCATACATCATTGTATCATAATTAAACATACATTAAAATAATCATGATCACTTGAGCACAACGATTCCATGCGGTCGTCACCTGTCATAAAACTTGACATAAAAGTTAATAACATTAACATCATCTATCATTACGTATATCATAAGTTATTAATAAAATATCATTAACGTCGTTACTAACTTAACGTAATTCATTATATAAAAATAAGCGGGTGTTACAGTACCGGTCAAGGAAAGGCAAAAGGTCATGAGATTGTAGCATATGTAGAGAAATATGGAAAGATTTTGGTCACATTTGATGAGGCTGGTGGTACCTAGAAGGCCCTTTGGCGGTTCGGGTTGTGGTTTAAAAGTGGCATCTGCATTTATAGTTAGAATACATGTGAGCCATTCCACAATGTTTGGAAAGATGTTAATGCCTAGGATAAGAGATAGATTCAGCAGCGCATGTTGGTATTCATTCAACTTCATCCTTATAAAACATAATTTGTCTAGAACATAAGTATTATAGAACATAATAAAAGTAATTATCATGATCTTGAATGTGTTATAAGATTGGTTTGCTCTGGCTTACCAAATGCTGGATGGCATCCTCCATGGTGTGGTTGATAGGAAGGCAGCTAAGTGATATAAGGATTGAAAGAGCGACCTCCACGAACATTTCAAAGCACTTGGAGGATTAGCAAAAGAGGCACGTGTCATAGCCAACCCTTTGAACCTTAGGAATCAAGAACACTGGGGTCGTTACCATGATA
The DNA here is from genome assembly GCA_025403435.1 of Artocarpus heterophyllus. Lineage (NCBI taxonomy): Eukaryota > Viridiplantae > Streptophyta > Magnoliopsida > Rosales > Moraceae > Artocarpus > Artocarpus heterophyllus. The sequence goes on from CM046334.1 coordinate 26,645,311, forward strand.
GGTTCTTGTCTAAGAGATTTCAAGTAATTGTATATATGCTAATTTGGTTATTTATTATATATATTAATTTCAATATTGCTAATGTTAAAAACTATAATAAATATAAAAGTCGACGGTGAATAAAAAAATTGTGGCAACCAAAAGTGGTCAAGTTTGCATGGTTAGATATCCATCTCCTCGCATCGCTTCAAAAGGTTGGTAAGTTTGTTTAATTCCAAGCAATCTTAAAATTTATCAAAGAATACATTATTCTAACACATTCAAATTGTTGGACAGGCCAACACAATGACCTAGTTGCCGATGTTTGCCATAGACAACTGGACAAACATGCATCATCATGGGAAGACTTGGGTTAACCCCCAAGCACAGTAGAATTTTGTAAGTACTTTAAAGTTTCAATACTATCTTCTTTTATTCAAATTACTCTATGTATTTATAACATATGTAAAATGTTATTTGTGTAGAATACAATGGAGCAGGAGAGACAAACCCAGATGTGTAGAATTTGTGTAGAATACATTGTGTAGAATACAATAGAGCAGGAGAGACAAACCCATTGTGTAGAATACATATTTATAACATATGTAAAATGTTATTTGTGTAGAATTTTGCAAGTACTTTAAAGTTTCAATACTATCTTCTTTTATTCAAATTACTCTGTGTATTTATAACATATGTAAAATGTTATTTGTGTAGAAGACAATGGAGTAGGAGAGACGAACCCAGATGAGACAATTTGCTTCCTATTTAGCTACACCTATGCTTAGTGAGGAGGGAATTTTGGAGCATGTTCTAGGTAGAGGCAGAGGACACAAGACTGGACTAGGCCCCATACTTCTGTATAGGATTTACTTTGGCATCGACGATGGTTCATCCTTTAGCTTCCGATTGGGCGGAACATCTTCAACACTTGTTGACTTACATATGGAAGATTTTCTGTGGAGATTGGCCGAGTACAACATGACTATGTACCAAAGTCATGGGATGTTGATGGAGTTGATGAGCCAGTTGCTACCTGGAGTCCAACTCCTGCCCATGATGACTCCTCTAGCTTTTGTTCGTCCAGGTCCTCTACCTCCTTCAGACGCTGCTGATGGCAACAATGATAACAGTGACAATACTACAAATTTAGATGATTAGATTATATTATCTTTTTTCTTCAATATTTTGATACATTACGTTTGGTTTGGTTTTTATTTTTATTATTGGAACAATGTACTATCAATTGTCATTTTTAATATTAAATTTTTATTTTTATTATTATAATTCTATTATTCCTATTTGAAAGTAATAACAGTTATTTAACACATTAAAAATTTAATAAATAGTGTTAAAAAATTAATTAATTTTTTTAAAAAAATTAGACTAGTAACCAAAATATAATTGCGACAGCTTTTTTGAAAAATTCATCGCAAATAATAAGACCACGTCAGCATCAATACAAGTTATTGCAATGACTTTTTTGAAAATTGTCGTTGGAAAAAAATGCTGCCATGTCACATTATTGATGACTGTGACGACATAATTGCGGTGAATTTTTTGCGACTATTTATCGTCGTAATTGAAATTGCAATGACAATTTTGTTGCCAAAGAATTATTTACAACTAGTAATTAGGGACAACCTAGTGGCAACAAGAAGTCGCAAAAAAAATATTTGCGATGACGCAAAAGACCTTGTTTGTAGTAGTGTTCAAAGATGTCAACATCTATTTTTTATTCAACAGCGGAAAAACAACAGACAATTCATGCTTACTGTAGGTTCAATTTGGCTTGTCAAAATATCGATTAATCAACATTTTGGACCAATATTTCTTTTTTTTTCTTTGTTTTTTTCCATTTTTTTGTTGAAGGAGATCTTAAGGGTATTTTTGGCATTCTAAATATAATGTGATGACTTCGTTGTGGCATTTTCTACAAATATTTTTTTTTATTGTTTGATAAATCCATTTAGGCCTTAAATTTGTGGCATTCTTATAAAGATCCTGAGATAATGGAATAACATGGTCGTGAAATTTTATGCAAGCATATATTTTATCAATGGCATAAGAAAATTTAACCTTTAGATTTGTAGAAGAGCCTAATAAAACAATGTTTAAATTGATCAAAGTAATTTGAACAAAATTAGATCATCGAGCTATTAGAATTCTTTTATGTTATAGCAATGTTATTTCTCAATAAAGAGAGGGAAAAAATAATCGGTTTACACAATTCTTTTGCCACTCAGTTTTGCAGTTCACAACTTGGTGTATGGTACATTTTGAGATCTAGAGAGAGCTAGTGAACAAACATAAGAGATACTTATCCGTTTACTACAAAACGTACGTGTTGTTTTGACTGGAAAAAGTCGTGAAATAATGAAGCTGCTACGCAATAGCCAAGTTCATGAACAAAAATAAATTAAGTATTCAATACTCAAATATTTCTGCCATTGATATTCCCTTATTTTTATTATTATTATTTTGGCGTTCTAATTCTACCAATTTAAGTGGGACTCGACGTAAGTATTATATTTGATGCTCCTCGTAAGCACGCATACTTGGCAATTATATATACAAAGCTGTTATTATCACCGAGTCATGATCATTATTCAAGCTATTATAAGCCTGTCTAGCTTCAATCCTTGAATAGATAGATCTCTCCCTCTATCTTTTCTTTTGGCAATTTACAGGAAAACATCAGAAGTCATCACCATGGAAGACAAAGTCTCGAGACTCCAAAAATTACCTCCAAAATATGGGAACGTTATCACAATTCTTAGTATTGATGGAGGAGGAATTGGAGGAATAATCCCTGGAGTTATTCTTAATTACCTTGAATGTCAACTTCAGGTAAGACACACTAAATTAAAAACACAACTTACACAACTTAGATTTACACATCTTTATTTTACAAAAGTAATTTATATTTATGAACGCCATATTATATCATAATCAAATAGGCACAAAAAGAAAAAGACTGAACAATATTTTTATAGAGTTTAAAAATAGTATCCGATAATACTTTAAATTTGTTTGTCGTGCCTATGATATGTGATTTGACTCTAAACCTTATTACGTTGTATGTAGGAGCTAGATGGCGAAGATGCAAGACTTGTAGATTACTTCGACGTAATTACAGATTCCAGCACAGGTGGCCTTGTTACAGCCATGTTGGCGTCACCCGATGCAAACAACAGGCCTTTGTTTGCTGCCAAAGATATTGTACCATTTTATATCGAGCACGGTCCTAAAATTTTCCCGCAAACAAGGTATAATATCACAAAAGTATTCTACCTCTTAAAACAACTTGTCTATTTCATAATATTTAACTTTTTTTTTTCTTTGCTCTTTGTTCCAAAAAACTATACATATAGCGGGTCAATGATGGAGCCAGTTAAGTCTTGGAGGACAGCAGCATCCCCCCGGTCTCAACTGGCTCTTTTGGGGCCTTCCAAAGTTTTTAAGCAAAAGTTATTATTTTAACCCCATTTTTTTTTTCTTGTTTTGTCGTTCTTAGAATTTTCTAATTCCAAGTTTTATACTATATATATTTTGTTTATGTTCTTAAAGTCATCATAATTTTTTTAATTCTAAATTTTATGTAGATCATATTTTAAAAAGTTTTATTTACACTTTTAATTTTCACTTCTAATTATACCCTTTTATGCAATTAATCTAATTTGAAATTTCAATTTAACTCAAGCCTTCTAAAAATTTTCCTGACTTCGTCGCTGTAGTGGACCTTTTGCCTCGGTTGTTAATTTAGTGAAAGCAATAACAGGAGCAAAGAGTGATGGAAAGTATCTTCGAAAGCTAATAAGAGAGAGACTAGGGCAAACAGGATTGCATCAGTCTTTGACAAACGTCGTTATTCCTACATTCGATATCAAGAAACTCCAACCTACTATATTTTCCTCTTACCAGGTAGTTATACCACCTGCATTTGTTTGTGCAGTTTCTTGTGTATGTATGTATGTATTGTTCATAATAATGTTTTTTTTAATTGTGTTTTAATGCCCATATGTGATTCTTTTTTCTATTTATTTATCTATTTACTAGAACACTATATATGATACTTTACACAGAGAGGGCAACCCATTTGTCCCCAAACTTTTAAAACAATCGTCTCCACCTTCTCAACTTTCAATAAATTGTTTTGTTTAGTCTAAACATGCATCCTTTTCTGTCAAAAGATGATATATAGAAGAATGAATTAGAAACAAATTAATATGAACCTTAAAAAAAATTGCAACCATTAATTCCTATCTGAAATGAAAAGTTTAGGAATAAAGCATAAGATTTGGGATAGTGGAGGGACCAAGGGGAAAAAAAATAGTGAAGGCATATATTAGCCCCTAAGCTCTTCTAAAATCCTACATTTTCATTATTTCTTTTGTACTTAGTTTGATTTTTTTTTTTACTTTTTTTATTTCTTATTTTTTTCTATCTTTTTTTTTTTTTTTTTAACGTTTTCTGTTTAATTCTCTCTCTATCAAATACTCTTTGCCTGCTTAATCCTTTTACGATGTATTATGAAATATCTTTTTCCTCTCTTTGCTCCTATTAAATAATTTTTTTATGCGCATCTGCACACATATACTTTCTTTTTCCTTTTTTCTTTTCTACTGAGAGCTCATGTAAATTTTTAATTCTTTGTAAATTATTTTTTACACACTTGTTCCTATTAAAATATTTTTGAAGTTTATCCGTACTTAATTTTTATAGTGTAGTTTTTATTACATATAAAAATTGGTTTACACACACACACATATATATGTATATAAATACTAGCATAAGGGACGTGCCTAATTAGCAATTTTTTAAAATTTCTCATGTATTCTTTTTCAAAAGAAAATCATCTTAAATTTTAAGTTATATTGTCAAAATTTCAATACAAAAATTATTTTTCTAATCATTTATCATTATAAAATTAAATAGAGAGGTAGTTTTTCTAATTCAACTTACATTTAAAGTACAAGTTGTATATATATATATAGCATTTACATTTTTATGCATAAAGAGACAATTATTGCTTCAGTATAAGAATACAATAGTTCAAAATTTCAAGAATAATACATTATAATTTTGAAATAATTGTATAGTCTTGTTACAAAGTGTGAAATTTAAATATAAAATATAATAAAATATAATATTGCATGTTACATTTCAGCAAATCGAGAGTTACACAAAACTAAAATAAACTTGGATTTTTTCACGAAGAAAGTTATATATACCGGACTAATCTAGTGTGGGACTTAAGACTTGGTCTCTATATACGTATTCTTTTATATTTTATCTATCTCTGACTTCAATGAATGCGGAATTATGTGGCCTACAGACAAGAAGATGTGCAGTCTTAGATTCTAAACTTTCAGACATCTGTATAAGTACTTCGGCGGCCCCAACGTACTTTCCTCCGTATTATTTTAAAAACGAAGATGAAGAATACAATCTCGTAGATGGCAGTATTGCAGTTAATAATCCGGTAATATATTCTTTTAAACTTTAAAGTTAGTTTCTATATTTATTTTATTTAGTTTTTTTGATAAGAAAAAAAGGGGATTTGTGGTATTCTTACGCCCCCAGTCCAGTATTTAAGGATAAGGGGTAATACTGATCGAATCACTTCATATTAAACTCACTCGAAATTAGAGTTTGAACAATAAGAAAATGAGCACCTTCCATTTGCACTTTACAGTTTTTTTTTTTTAACCACTTATCTTTTATGCGTCCCACGTCTTTTAAGGGGGAAAAAATCCGATAGTTAAGGTTGAATTTCATGGAAGTTTTTAGTTGAAAAAAATAAAAAAATCAGCCCACCAACTCGATACAAAAAATTAAAATCAACTCACTCAAAGGAAATTTGGGTTAAACTGGGTAGATTAGGCATTACTACTAAGTGAATTTTTATTCCCGTTCTTTTGGGTGGTTAGTAAGCATTTAGATGCTTTTATTTATCATCAATGGAATGAGATCAGCAAAAGAGTGTTTAATTGTTGTTGCACTAGTTTCATGTGTGTTCACTAGTCAAATTAGTACAATCGAAGTTCCTAATAGGTAAACACATCAAATTAGTACAATCGAAGTTCCTAATAGGTAAACACATCATGAGTTTGCAAATATTGGCCACCACCATGGCCAACTCCGATGAATGCCTTCCCAACCACTGTTTTCTCACCACTATGGCCAAAACACTTAAAGGACTTCAGGCATCAAGCTCACTTGTTAATTTTTTCTCACCATCATCACCTGTCAAAAAAAAGAAGTGCCACCTTCAAACATTATAAGCCATGTCCAATCCCCCACTTTGAAGGGTTGTTATTCACAATTAAGATCACAACTCAACTCAAGAAGGAGACACTAAAATCAATTTCATGGTTGCTTTGTTGAGAGGTAACTCAAGGTCATCAAAAAATAGAGAAAGCTGAGCCTATTCGGAGCACTTGCTAACCAAATTTTGTGAAATTGACACCACCAATGAACTTATGAAGGTTGATTTAGAGGGGGTAGATCTGAGCCCAGTAGCCATCGAAGTCCAGTTAACCTCGATCAAGTCTGGTCAAACTTAGTCAACATTAGTCAAATCGATCAACGTCGGTCAAACTGGTCAAAGTTGGTTAATAGTTAACACGACCTCTGATGGATGATTTGAAACCACCTCCTTACTCGTTTCGATGTTCGAACACAACTGTGACCTCTATTTAGGTTAATTCAATTTCATTAAAAGTCATCCGCTATCGAGTGCATGTAAAACAAGGCAAAGTAAATCGATAGAATGGAGACTAGAACTAGTAGTTATTGCTTTAGGTATCTCTGTAAGTCATTCCTAGCTGTCCATATTCTCTTTGGGACCCTTTCAGGGTAGGGACTCCATTCATCAACTTTTTGTGAGGTCTAATTTTGTTAAAATTGGTTATTTGTTTTGCAAGATAGATATATATTACTTTGTTAATATTGTTATATGAATATCACCTAGAACATAATACTGTGGACCTATCCTGTAATGTACAATGAGGTCAAGTGATTTGACATATTTTAATACAATTTTGAGAAGCATGGTTAGATAATACAAACTCTATAAATATCATTAAGGATATGAGAGGATGGCAAGATGTGAAGAGAGAGGTAGTTATGTTCTTGGGCATGTATACCCTAAAAGGTAAAAAGGGGTAGGCATCAATACTCCCTTGAGTCGAAAGTCCCAGAACGCAATGTACATGAAACATCTTGGCGAGGATCCTTGACTCAATGTAACGCCCCGAAATTTATTTAGTGTTAATGTAATGTAAATGATGAATTAGTGTGCCATAATTAACGTTTTAACTTTAATTAGATTATTTGGTTGGATTTTGAATTTTTGAATTTTTGTTAATTTAATGGGTTCGAATGATTTCTTACTATTTTAAAATGATGTTTTGAGTTTTAAAACACAACAATTTGTAAAATGTTAAAAATACTCCGTTTTGCAAAACCGTGGGCGGCACATGGTTTTCGCACAGTAAAATCGTCCATCGATTTTCTCTATTTATTTCCTTCCTCCTTCTCTCTCTCTTCACTCTCACGCATCTCTCTCTCTCTTCCTCTTGATCTCTCTCTCGGCAGTCTCTCTCTCTCTATCTCTCTCACAAATTTTTGAACTCCATTTCGAATCCAAGCTTCGGGATAGCAAGAAGGAAGCTCGGGGACGTGATTCGGCAACCGAGAACGCGGATTGAAGCTTCGATTTGAGGTTAGATTTGAAATTTCTAAACTTTTTCCAAAATTTTCAATTTTTTTTTTGCATTTTTGAAATCTAGGTTTGTTTAAAGTTAGAAAACCGTGGATTTGAGTTAAATGAACTTAGAATAACTAGAATCTAAGCCTAGATTGAAGAAAAACGGATTGAATTCAAGATTTTTCATTTTTCCCCTCATTTTCTCATTTTTGGATTTTTGAGGATTTCGAGTTTAAATCTTGTTTAAAAGAGTTCAAACGTGTTCTAGTATGTTTTTCTATCAACTATGATTGTTTTTCATGCCTGGGATTTGAGAAAAACAGGTTGGAATCAAGATTTGAATTTTGGGGATCGAGAAACCCGTGGCTGGGATTTCTGGATTTTTCTAGTTCGGCAGGCCGGAGTGATGATCGGCAGGTCGGTGTTCTTCCGACCGGCAGGCCGAACCTGGGGAAGTGTTCGGCCGACCGAACTTTGCTTCCGGCATAGTTCGGTCGGCCGAAGCAGGGAGTCCGGCAGGCCGACCGTGGCATGAAAAATTTTGTGATTTTCACCCGTTTTCATTATTTTGAACCCTGATTTAAATCCCAACCTTATAGGATGATTTTAAAGGTACAAATGGCACACTAGGACATCATGAAATGATTTAGTAACATAGAATGTCTCAAACTAGATATTGATCGACTTAGTTTGTATCTAGGATCGTTCGTGGTTCCGTGGAGCTAATATATAGCGGACCGGGATTTCGATGTGGGGCACCGGCACGAGTATTGAGGTAGGACTTTTATCCTATTTCTTTGGCAGCCTGGTTTTGAAATGATTTGGCTTTGAAAAGGATTTCTATCAAAATGTTTTCAACGGTTGTTTGAAAATGGATTTACTGGTTATATTTTAATATACCGTGATCTGAAATGAACTTCATAATGAATGTAATTGACAACACTCGGTAATTGGGTTTTGAACGATAATGATAATAAACACAAAGGCATGATGCCACATCAGAGATCGGGTCGTGTAGCGATCGACCTTGGGGGCAGGTCCCGAAACCCAACTGGGCCACTACGGTGGTGATGTCATGGTTTGCCTAGGTAAAAGAAAAATGGTGTTTTTTTTTTTATTTTACGAGTAGACTGTTCTGGGTCAGGACGGTTCTACTCAAATTATTTATTTATTTATTTATTTAAGTTCTCTTTTGAGTACTCCTAACAATGAAATGTTTCTTTAAATTAAATTGTTTATAAAACATAGTCCTACTGAGCCTTTCGCTCACGTTTTATTTGTTTTAAATTTCCTCCCCTCTAGGTGGTTTCCCATTTAGGTTTGGAGAGAATTCTTCGGACTAAACTCATGAGCAATAGGAGGATTATCTTATATTTTGTATTATTTAATCAAGGCATGTAAGAGTTAACTTTATTTGTACTTGGACTGTAACTGTATTTATGATATTGTCAGTATCATGTGTGTGCACAAGTTGTGGGTTGTGGAACCCATACTCGCGGTTTTTATTTTATTTTTATTACTTGCTTAATATTTATAAATTCTTTTATAAAATGTGGTGGAAATCTTCTTATTTCTTACTTAAATTGATCCTTAACCCATCGATTTTAATTAAATTCTCTTTTAATTAATCTAAATATTCCGGCACGTCACCTCCCGTACTCCGGGGCGTGACACTCAATCTTCCTTCACCAATAACTCATGGTTCGGTGTATTGAGTTATCAAGTGCACCCTTTGAGGTTATGTTGAGTAAAGAAACATGATTCTCAATTTTATTGTGGACACCGAAAAACATTATCTAATTATGAATTTTATTATATGTTATAGAAACATGGTAAGGTTTATTTATAGAGTATCCACTACATGAACATAATAGGTATGTTATAAAAGAAATAATATTATGATTGGAAATAAAAAACTATGCAGGTTTAATATGGTAAGTAATAAACCAAAGGTGAGTAATGGTTTCCCTATTGAGCATGTTGTTGCTCATCCCCTATATTTTTATCTTTTCAAGATATATATAGTATGAGATGACAATGAGAAAGTAGTAAAAAGAACTATGTAGCAGTATTCAGTCGAGTCGTTCATTTGTTTAGAGTATTCTTCTTAATGATGTAAGCATTCCTAAGTTTCTATCTATGATTGTATTAAGCTATTTAAGGGTTGTAATGATTATGATGATAGATTTATCTTTTTAAATTAAAGGTGCTATATTAAACTATAGTTTTTGTTGTTTTATGTTTTTTTTTTTAATTTCTAAAATTGTTTCAAGTCTCTGGCAACTTTTTAGTAAGTTTTAACATTTCATTTTAATTTTTTGTTTTCTATTTGATTTATTAAAACTACTAACCCCCACTTAGGGCCGTTACAGATTTTGGTATTAGAGCTTAGGTTCAATAAACTTGGGAAGTGTAGCACTATTTTAAATTTTCAAACGGTTTTTAGTGATTTGTTTTTGAAAATGTCATCATCGAATTAAATCCTTGATTGGAATCATACAGTCCAAGAGGATGATTTGACGGAGAAAAACCATAGAATAGATATATTAACGGTTTTATGGGTGTGAAAACTATGTGGATAGAATTTTATATGTAGATTGCTTAGGAGATCTTCATATAGTTACAAGGATCTAGAAGCCTTTTATCTCATAAGAAATTAAGAGAAATACAAGGTTTGAGTTGTTGCTTTCAAGATTAGGTATGATTGTTTCACATTCTTCATGATTCAACATATGTAGTGAAGATGAGTGGACTCGATGGAGTACATAAGCATTGATAAATTTTCTTAGAGGTCCTATTTACTTGAGGAACATAAGATAACTTATAAATCCATGACATTGAACCTTGAATCCATGACATTTTGTAAAGCTAGAGAATTTATTATTTTCAAGATTGGAATATTTAGGTTTGCATATGTTCTTTTTAAGTGACATCAATGGTCCTTATGAATTGATGTATACTAAATTTGAGAAACTTAACATTACATTGATTTTGAGGATAGACATGGCTAAATCCTTGGTGGACCTCCTAGTGAATCTATTGTGAAAACTTAAGTATTAAGCATAAGAAAGTAAGTATGTACTTTCTCGGATGATGTTTTTGTTCTTATGTGAATATTGAAAATTTTTGAAGGATTATACTCTTGTGAATTTTGGATTTTAAGTTATTCTATTGTTAAGGTTGAACTCTTTATGTTTAATGATATTTGAGTTAGTTGAACAATATACTATTGTAACTCATTGTTGGTCAAGTGCTATTGCGTAATAATTTAATGACTTTTAGGTTAAATTAGGAGCCGTAACATTAGTAATCATGCTCAGAACATACGTTGTGGGACTAAGGGATCTGGATGGTTTTTGATAAAATTCTTGTGATAAAGGAAGAGTAAGAACAAGTAGCACCTTCATTCTTGATTCTTTGATAAATGGTTTTGTTTTCTGACGAGTTGACATGACACCCATTGTTTAATGGAATCGATCTTAAAGTTGACTAAATAGTTGATGCCATCATTATTACTAAAGTCCCAGTCGCATGGTCCTATTGAGCTATTTAAGGTGAAAAGAAAAGGAATAATGAGGCGGATTACTTTTCCAACTTTGTACTCATTAAGGAAATATTTTGTTCACTAAGGAATAAGGTAATTTGTTGGACAAACGGAGAGAGCATTGAGTAATTTTCAATCCCTTAATGATGAGTGGTTGGACAATTCTATGGGCCCCAATAGTTTCTTAAGTTTGGTTTACAAATTGGGAAATGCCAACTAAAGATATGGCAATAGAATACTCACGTAATAGTACATTAGAGAGTATCATGAGTAGGACGATAGACTTTTTAAAATGACATATGACCTTGTAATATATATTAATCTTACAGATCGGGTCTTTCCTAACTTTTTAGACCATTTAGTTAACGCCTACTGAGTAGAACAATTGATATGTTCTCATATTTGCAAAGAGTACGTTAAAACCCTAGATGATTTCCTCGTAGATTCTTAGAAGGCATTGCTTACAAGTCTTGAAAGGGAAATGGGATTCTTAAGTGTTGAGATCAAAAAATTTAGACTTGTTGTTACTTGAAATAGGCATAAATTTGTGTTGGCAATGAAATTGTCAGAGAAACCTTTAGGTGATTTGCAATGATAATGTGTAGACCGTAATAATAACGAGAAAATGTATATATTGGCTTCTTTGAGTTAAGGAGTATTGGGATTTGGCAAAGAAAGGAAGGTACGTGCTCTTTTGAGAGCAATGGCTTTGAGTTATTTGGTTTTAGAGAAATCAATGAGTTTTTGAAGGAAATATTAAAGCCGAGGCTGCTATGAATCAAAAGTTAATGACCAATGATGTTACTTGGTGTGACAGAAAAAACGTTCAATTTATCCTATATTATCAGCTGCTATTTGAAGAAGTTAAGGAAAGAGAACCAATCTAATTGCAAGGATAATGTCGAGATCTAACATAGAGTAAATTTTGTGATATTTTATTTCATGGTTACGCAAGCTGTATGATTAGTTATCTATTATGGATGTAATGATATTCAAGAACATGTAAATCTCGAGAATTGTATAACTTAGACACCTAATAATTATAGTCTTGTGTTATTTAATGGCTAAATATTCTCAGATTTACCTTTATACTTATGGAAAAAAATACTAGTGGATAACTTTAGTTATTAAAATTATTTGTGTTATTAAAATTAGTTTTATTTTAAAAATGATTTATATTATTTTACTTGAAAATATCTAATAATACCTAACTATGTCAGTACTACATATTAAATAATTTTAATATTATATTTCCTGAGCACTCATATGCTCCTTTAAAGAGTAATTAGGGAAGTGATTTTCCCTGCATGAGTTTGAATAGAAAAAAAAGAGAAAAAAAAAACAAATATCTCTATTCAAAATCACCGGTGAGAATCTGGAGTCTGTTTTTGACGCAATTGGTATCGTTGGAAAGCTCTCAACGAGCCAAGTCCAACAACAGATCTTGCCATTGATGATTCAAACTGTAACCGCCGCAAGCACTGGTCAAAATTTTGAAATCGTCAAACTTTTGACCATCATAACTTTTCCATACAACTTTCGATCAGGACAATGTTGGTCTCCATGGACTCACAACGACGAGATGAACAAAACTAGACTAGTCTTGCCCATGAAAGATTGCCTAAAAATAGTCACTAGAGTTACAAATTCTAGCCACCCATGGTGAACTTTGATGAATGCCTTCTGGCCATTGTATTTCTCACCACCGCTGCCAAAACACTCAAAGGAATTCGAGCATCAAAACTCACTCATCAATTTATTGTCACCGCCATCCCTTGTCGAAAACAAGAAGCGCCATCACTGTACATTATGAGCCATGTCTAATCCTCCATTATGAGACCACAAATCAACTCAAGGAGGAATAGGTAGTATAAGACCCAAGTCAATTTCATGCTTGCATTGTCAAAAGGTCAAAAATCAAGGTTAGCAGAAAATAAAGAAAGCCAAGCCTGATCGGAGCACTTGTTGATCGAATTTGGTGAAATTGACATAACTAGTAAACTCATGAGGATTTATTTTGAGGGGGGAGGGGTAGGTCTGAGCATAGCCGCCATCGAAACTCAGTCAATGCCGATCAACTCTGGTCAAACATTGTCAACACCAATCAAACTAGTCAACATCGGTCAAACTGGTCAAAGTTGGTCAATAGTTGACTTGACCTTCGATAAATGATGCAAAACCACCTCCTGACTTATTTCGACATTTGAGACACAACTATGCTCTCTGTTTAGGTTAATTCAATTTCATTAAAAATCATCTAGTATCAAATGCACGCAAAACAAGGCAAAGTAGATCGATTGAATGGAGACTAGAACTAGTAGTTGTTGCTTTAGAAATCATTGTGAGTCATTCCTAGCTGTCCATATTCCTTTCGGGACCCGTTTCAAGGTTGGGACTCTACTACTCAAATTTTTGTTAGGTTTTATTTAATTAAAATTGGCTATTTGTTTTGCAAGATAAAACATATATTACTTTGTTAATATTATTATATGAATATCACTTAGAACAAAGTACTATGGAGCCATCCTATAATGTACAGCTAGGTCAAGTGATTTGACATGTTTTAATACAATTTTGAGAAGCATGGTTAGATAATATGAACTCTTCACATATTGGAAAGGATATGAGAGGATGGTAAGACGTGAAGAGGGTGGCAGTTACATCCTTAGGCATATATACCCTAAAAGGTAAATAGGGAGAGGCATTGGCATTCCCTTGGGTCAAAAATCCCAGAATACACTGTAGAGAAAACGTCTCAGTGAGGATTTGGAACATGGTGTGCCCTCACTGACAACTCATGGTTCAGTGAATTGAGTTGTCAAGAGCGCCCTTCGGGGTTACATTGAGTAGAGAGACATAATTCTCAATTTCGTTGTGGATACTAAAAAACATTATTTAATTTTTTTGAATTATATTATATGTCATAGAAACATGGTAAGGTTTATTTATTGGGTATCCACTAGATATGAATATAATGAAATTGTTATAAAATACATAATATTATGTTTAGAAATAAACTAATCATGTAGGTTTAATATGGTAAGTAATAAAATCAAAATGTGAGTAATGGTTTCCCTACTAAGCATGGTGCTGCTCATCCACTATATTTTTATATTTTCAGGATATATATAGTTTGAGGTGACAACGAGAAAGCAATAAAAGGAACTTATAATGCCCTAAAGTAAGGGTTAGTAGTATTTAGTAAATATAAATAACTTTTACAATATCATTTCAAATAATAAAATAGTGCCAATGGGTCTTTAAAATAAAACAGAACAAGAATATATATTTAATGTTTCAATCTACAATTTAGCGCAGCACCAAATATTAAAAGCATAGTCATCATCATCATTGTACAGTTCCCAGTCATTAGATAATTTAACATAGCTAACATTACTATTTAAGAGTCTTACATGATCAAACAAAATATATATTAAGCTAAAAGAAACTCCGACATGTCATATGTAGCATTATGGTCTACTCCTCATTGAATGGATTACACTAAACTCCACCCAAGAAGTAAAATAATAGGGAATGAGCATCAACATGCCTAATAGAAAAACCATTTCTCATCTTTAGCTTTTATTATTTAATGTATTAACACCTGCATGGTTAGTTTATTATCCAACAATATTATTTATTTTATAACAATCCTGTTATGTTCATATATGGTGGATGCCCTATAATAAATCTTACCATGTTTCTATAACATATAATATAATTCAAATTAAATAATGTTTTTTAGTATCCACAATGAAATTGAGAATTACGCCTCCTTACACAACGTAAACCCGAAGGGCGCACTTGATAACTCAAAGCTAACATATCAAGAGTTGTTAGGTGAGGAAACATTAAGTCTTGGATCCTCACTAAGACGTTTCTTGTACAGTGTATTCTGAGACTTTTGACACAAAGGAGTGTTGATGCCTCCCCCTAAATACCTTCTAGAGTATATGTGCCCAAGGACATAACTGCCACCCTCTTCAAATCTTGCTATCTACGCATATTCTTTCCGATATGTATAGAGTTCATATTATCTAACCATGCTTTTAAAAATTATATTGAAACATGTCAAATCACTAGACCTTGCAGTATACTATAGGACAAATCCATAGTAATGTCTTAAGTGATATTCATATAATAATATTAACAAAATAATATATAATTTATATTGCAAAATAGAGAACTAATTTTAATCAAACAAAACCTCACAAAAGTTAAGTAATAGAATCCCTACCTCTTTGGCGAATAATCTATTGATAACTTTTAACTCATAACATCAGCTCACCATGTAAGATCCAATCATTTCCTTAACCTTAAAATGCAAAAAGATCATAAATTTAACTTGAAAATTAACTTCATAATTAGATCAATTTATTTTATTACTATGCCTCGTAATTAAGATGCTCTAAATATGCATACAAATATTAATATATAATTTAAATCAAAGTTTGTTTGAAAATTTAATATCAAAACTTAGCTTAAAAATGTTGTTTGATATTGAAAATCCCCAAGCTACCTTGTGTTAGACATGAATGCCCTAAGGAGTAAAAATGTAATATGTTTTTGGAGACATTTTTATCAATAAAGAATTTATTCATTTATATATACCAAATCTTGTCCTCTTTATGTTCATATTTGTTGAATGTATGACAAGGAAACAGTAGTCTGAGACTGTCAGTCTAAACCTTAAGAATTGGGCATATGATGGACTGATTATGCAGAAGACACGATTCTTAAGGTGACGGTCTAAAACATATGATCCGCAATCGAGGGAATAAAATTGGGCGCTTCATTCATGTAAAGATTGTTATGTTGTCAATATCCCTTTTGGGAGATGGTTTGTCTTGGCCATCGGAGTTGGACTCCGTGAATAGAAACATTGGCACGTTGTCATAGGTGACGATGTGTTGGATCAGGACATAAAGTGAATTGATTTAGATTAATAATTCTGTCTTGGCAAATCGATTCACTTTAGACAGTCATTTGTATTGTATCTTAATCCTGAGATGAATAGTGGGCCTATTATCTCGACTTGTGTCTTTTGATGTACCAAAGGGTGACACCCACATCTCAATAGTGGTATGCATGCCGGTACATTGGAGGCATGACTCTTGATAGCGTAGACTTGTTATTCATAGATATGGAATCCATAGCTCCTCTTTAGGAGTAATGATATCCTCTCATATGCGTTGTCCTGTAATTGGAAAATTGGAGCGCTTAGCCATTTGGATACATAGGTGTAACCGAATGGTATACTATCTTTGGATGGTAAGTTTTCTAATGGTGAGACAATGGAATGTAAGATAAAAATAATCGGGAAGGTAAGACAGAACTTGTTCTTAAGCCAATTATGGATGATTATATGGGGATGCGGTACACTATGATATGTCATGGAGACTTAGCTACACGAGCTTCGTAATTCTATAAAGTTCGAGAGTGCAGCTCCAAGCTTTTAGTGGAGTAGTGTTGGAGTTGATAATTGTGAAATGTATATATGGGATATTGGGTTTCATAATTATCATGAGCTTGAACTTTATAGGTCCATTTTGGTCCCCTTTGCTAGCTCACAAAGTCCTGTAACGACATGGCGTGCTTTTCCAATAATTGGTGACTTATGTCGGATTTATCAGATTGGTTTAAAATTTAGAAGAATTAAATAATTCATGCCTATTTATTAATTGAATTAATTTTGTAAGAAATTAGTTCAAGATAAACTTGTTGAATCATTGCGATCAGATAATTCTTGTCGGTTTGTCGGTTGTTTTAATTTTGGACAAATTAGAACAAGATAAACTTGTAGAATTATTGTGAATTGATTTATTTTCTTAGAGATTATCTTGATAAAGTTTTTTTTGATCAGATAACTTCTCTATTGAGTTATTTGAATCAAACTGAGACTTTATCCTTTAGAATCTCGGGTGAAAAATAAAAGATTCGCGGAGATTTTTTCTCGGGAGTTTGGCCTATCGGATGACATGTTTGGCCGACCGATGGGACTTGTTCGGCCTACAGATCAGCGAAAGTTACGATTACGCATTTTCACGCAGATCTTATCAGATATTGATCCGAACTTAATTCTGTTTCGAGTTTTTGAGACCTAATATGATACGGACTGACCCGGGACCAATAGCTATATAAAGGGAGTGAGTCTCATGATTTACGAAGATCAATTTGAGAGATTAAGAGTGATACTCTTCTAGTGAGCATCTGAAAACTCCCTGAGAGCTTTTGTTCACAAATCACGAACACTAGCTTTGGGTTCTCTCTATTGGTTGGAAGGAGAGTCACCGTTGGAAGAGCTGCACGTGTGAGCCCACACTCACTCCGATTGCAGATAGAGAATAGCAAAGAAGACTAGTTGGTTGAGGCTCATCTGGAATGTTACTTTTCTACACAAATTATGGAGGTTCTTCGGCACACTGAGGTTAGTAAGATCTGTCTAATTTATACATATAACATGTCAAACTTGTGTTTTGGAAATTACTCTGATGAAAAATTTTTAAAAATTCCGCTGCGCACTTTATTTCCAACAATTGGTATTAGAGCCATGGTTTTTACATAAATTTGCAAGTTTGTGATCATGTTATATGCATAAATTTTGTGATCTTAATCTCTCCTATGCTTGAATTGAATTTTATAGAGAGATGACACTCTAGGTTTCTATAAAATATATATGTTGTCATGGATTATGTGGTGAATGTTTATTAATTAATTATGGTTGATTAAATCTTTGTTTAATTATTAATTAATTAATTAATTCATACCCGTTATGGTTCCTTAGATGTTAGAATATGTATCTAAGTTTTTCATGTAATTAGATGGCGGACTATCATCTCCGTCTAGGAATTATTATTTAATTTTAAATTTGTAAGAATTTTGTAATTAAATAATTATTCGGGGAAGACGAATCTAGAAGATTGATGATGGTGCATCCAGGTATTTCCTGAGTCTCTAATTTTATGTTTTTGAATTGTTGAAAATAAAATTGATAAATTGCATTAAAGTTGTATTTTCTAGAATAAGTGATTACTGCTCGGTCGGCATGCCGGATGTCACAGTTTGGCAGGCCGATGGTCATAGATTGACAGGTCGGACGTGTGGTCCGGCAGGCCGACAGTGGGGCAGAAATTGGGGTGCTCTGCCGGCAGGCCAAACTTTCATGGATCGGCAAGCCGATGTATAAGATCGGCAGGTCGATCACCCAGATCGGCCTGCCGACCGAGAGCTGCCAAGTGTCTAGAAAAGGTGCAATTTTTCCAGTATAGTTTTAATTTTATTTTTGGGATGATTCTGAGAAATATTAAATTTGGATATGATCAAAAATATGAAGTATTCGATTCATACGAGATTGAAGACTTGAAGATGGATATTACATGAAGAAGGATACAGCTTGAGGATTCAAGGATGAAGAATCGATAAATGTCTCGATTATTCTCTTGTAATCTTAGTTTTCTGTTCTCTAGGGTGGAACCATAATATTACGGTTATTATTATTTTGCTTGTAGTTTTGCTTGATTGCTTTGCTTGTCTGCATTATAATATGATTTACCATGTATATTGATAACATGTTATATAAGATAGGGAGTACCGCTCATATTAAAATTGTTCATGCATAATTTTAAAATAAAACCTTGACTTCAAAAGATTGAGTGGGAGAAGGTTTTTGAAGAGAGGACCTAAGGCCTCCATCATTGATCCATAGGAAGAACATGGTGCTCCCGACCCCTAGGAAGGGATTTCTATCATGTACCAGATTGGATCTCTAAAAGGATATGGTATTTTAGTATGATTTATGATTGCACACCCCAAGGTGATGATTATAAATCATGAATAAAATATTGAAACGGTGGTTATACACTCATGTTAATTTTATTATTAACCTCCTCTAGGAGCTCTGTTAATAAAATTAATGGCCAAAGAAACGATTATAGTATATGCTGATCATACGGGTCCTGGATGGCATATATTAATCAAGAGGAGATTTGTGTTCCTGATTGAATTTGGCATGACTCCCCTAGGAGCTTGTTGAATTCTGAGTTGGGAATTATCATTGTAAGGTTGTGATATTTTCAAGGTTTTGACACATAAACGCATTTTTATGATTTTACATGATTGTGTTATCTTACTAAATTATTATATATGTTTGCTTATATTTGGTATATGATTCTTTATTGTAGATTGAAAATGTCTAAAAACGCTTTATCATCGATACTTGACAAAAACCAATTAACTGGTGAGAATTATAACGATTGGAAACGGAACCTGGACATCGTCCTATCCTTTGAGAAACTGAAATATATACTGACAACCCCTTGTCCTCCCGAGCCTACGGGAGACTTAGGTAATGAGCAATTCCAAGCGTACGATTGCTGGAAAGATGCTAATGATCAGGCCCGTTGCTATGTTATGGCTAGCATGAACAACGTGCTGCAGGCTCAACATCAGGATTATGAGACTACGAAGCAGATCTTGGATAATCTTGAGTACATGTTTGGAGGCCAGGCCATAAAAAAGCGGCAAGGGGCACTTCGAAAACTCTTAAACTATAGACAGAGACCAGGGACATCTGTAAAGGAGCACATGATGTTGGTTGTGGGATACCTTGCTGAGGCTCAAACCAATGGAGCCGACATCGATGCTAAAACTCAGATGACTATGGTCTTTGAGACTCTGTCTAAAGAATTTATTCCGTTTAGAGCTACTTTTAATTTAAGTAATAGACGAGATATGACCTTGACGGAACTAATGAAACAATTACAGGAGTTCGAACTACTGATCAGGGAGTCTCCTGCTGGTGGTGAGGCCAACATGGTAGCTGCTTCTGGTTCCAATCCTAACTCTGGGAATGGAAAGAAGCAACGGGCCAAGAACGGGAAGTCTTCTATTCCTGCTGCTACCAAGAGCAAGAAGAAGAAGAACCCAAAGAAGCTTAAATGCTTCTTCTGTGGTAAGGTCGGGCATATAAAGAAGCATTGCAAGGACTTCCTTTCCAAGGGAGGTAGGTGTGATCTTCTATATTTAGAAACTTGTTTGGTTGAGGAATCCAATGACATCTGGGTCATAGATTTCGGTGCAACTAATCATGTTTGTGTTTCTCTATAGGGATTCAAAGAAACGAGAAGTCTACTATGTGAAGACTTAACACTTCGGATGGGCGATGGATCCTCGGTCTCAGCAGAAGCAGTGGGAGATGTCCATCATTACTTTGATAATTATAGGAATTTAATTTTGCAAGATTGTTTTTATGTTCCTAAATTTAAAAGGAATTTATTTTATGTATCTTCTTTATTTAAAGACTCCTACGTGGTATTTTTTAATGAAAAAGTGGTGATTCGTAAAAACAAATCTTTTATCTGTTCTGGATGGATGCAAAATAATCTATATTTTATCAAACCTAAGATGGACTTATTGCTTAATGCTGAGATAAATGATAATGACTCAAAAAGACTTAAAACTTCTCACTCTAATAAGACTTATCTTTGGCATTTGCGCCTTGGCCATATTAACCTGAATAGGATTCAAAGGTTGGTAAGGGATGGACCTTTAAGTCACTTAAAGGTGGAATCTATACCTCAATGTGAATCTTGTTTGGAGAGTAAAATGACCAAAAGACCATACGGGTCTAAGGGCAATAGGGCCGAAGGGGTTCTAGAACTTGTGCATAGTGATGTTTGCGGACCGATGAACATCCGAGCACGAGGAGGGTATGAGTACTTCGTCACTTTTATTGACGATTACTCAAGATATGGGTTTATGTACCTGATGCACCACAAAAGCAAAACTTATGATAAGTTCAGGGAGTTTCGGGCTGAAGTGGAAAAGCAATTGGGTAGACCCATAAAGGCACTTCGATCTGATCGAGGTGAAGAATACCTTTCTGATGAGTTCTTGGGACACTTGTTAGAGAATGGAATTTTATCCCATTTGACTGCGCCGGGCACTCTGCAGCGAAATGGCGTAGCGGAAAGAAGGAATAGGACTTTGTTGGACATGATTAGGTCCATGATGAGTTATTCATCATTGCCTTCATCCTCTTGGGGATATGCACTACAAACTGCATGTTATCTTTTGAACAATGTGCCTTCAAAATCGGTCCCTAAAACTTCTCATGAGTTGTGGACAAGACGGAATACATCCTTCAACCATATTCGCATATGGGGATGTCTAGATCATGTCTTGTTTAAGGATCCGAATAAGTTGGAAGCACGTTCAGAAGTTTGCGTGTTTGTAGGATATCCAAAAGGGACTAAAGGGGGTTATTTTTATAACCCAAAGGAAAATAAAGTCGTGATTTCAACTAATGCAACTTTCCTTGAGGAGAGTTACATGGACGACTTTAAACCTCAAAGCAAAGTGGTGCTTGAGGAGTTAAAGGGTGATCCGTTCACTCCGGAGGTTCCGAACGAAACCATTCCGATCGGTGTAGAAAAACCAAACAAACTTGAACAACAATCTCAAGGGCTTCGGCGTAGTGGGAGGATCGGGCGTCAACATAAGAGGTATATGTTCAATGGGGAGGTCTTTTTGGCTGAACCGGATGAACATGACAGGGATCCTTATACTTATGTAGAAGCTATGGAGGATGTTGATTCAAGACTCTGGACAGAGGCCATGAACATAGAGATGAAGTCTATGGAGACTAATCGAGTCTGGGGGCTTGTGGATCTTCCCGAAGGGGTAAAAACCATAGGGTATAAGTGGATCTACAAGAGGAAAAGAGGAGTAGATGGAAAGGTCGAAACCTTTAAGGCTAGACTGGTAGCTAAGGGTTAGACGCAAAAGGAAGGAATCGACTATGAGGAAACCTTTTCGCCTGTAGCCATGCTTAAGTCCATCTGGATTCTCTTGTCCATAGCTGCCACTCTCGACTATAAGATTTGGCAAATGGATGTTAAGATGGCTTTTCTGAATGGCTATCTTGATGAGTCCATTTATATGGAACAACCAGACGGGTTCAAGGTCGCGGGTCAAGAGTGTAAGGTTTGTAAGCTGCTAAAGTCTATTTATGGACTTAAGCAGGCTTCTCATTCTTGGAACATAAGATTTGATCAAGTGATCAAGACTTATGGGTTCTCACAAAACGTGGATGAACCATGTGTTTACAAACACATCAAGGATGGGAAGGTGGTTTTTCTACTGCTCTATATAGATGACATTCTGCTTATTGGCAATGACGTTGGGGTGTTGTCATTAGTCAAATTATGGTTGACCAAGTAGTTTGACATGAAGGACTTAGGTGAGGCTAATTTTGTTCTCGGTATCCAGATCTTTCGGGATAGGAAGAACAAAATGGTAGCTTTGTCTCAGGCCGGCTACATAGATAAAATTCTCAGGAGGTTTGCAATGTAGGATTCCAAGAAAGGTGGGCAACCATCTAGGTCTAGAATTACTCTTTCTAAGAAAGACTCTCCAAAGTCTTATGAAGAAAGAGAATACATGAAGAAGGTGCCTTATGCTTCGGTAGTGCGTAGTCTCATGTATGCCATGCTTTGCACACGACCAGATATTAGCTATGCGGTCGGGATTGTATATCGATTTCAGGCTAATCTAGGACCGAACCATTGGGTTGCGGAAAAGCATATTTTCAAGTACCTGAGAATGACTCAAGGGTATATGCTTGTGTATTCGGGTGAGGATTAACTCCTCTAGGATATACTGATTCAGATTTTCAATCCTGTTTGGATTCTAGGAAATCAATTTCGGGGTTTGTGTTTACTCTGGGTGGCGGTGCCATCAGTTGGAGAAGTGCAAAGCAAGATTGCACTTTGGATTCAACGATGGAGGCCAAGTATGTGGCGGCTAGTGATGCTTCGAAAGAAGCAGTGTGGCTCTGCAAATTCCTTAGGGATCTTGAGGTAATTCCTGGTATAGATAAAGCGGTATCACTGTATTGTGATAACAGTGCGGCGGTAGCTAATGCTAAGGAACCAATATTTCACAAGAAGAGTAAGCATATTGATCGGAAGTATCATGTGATAAAGGACTTCGTTGAGGGTGGGCATGTCACGGTGTGCAAGATCGCGTCATAGGACAATTTAGCTGATCCATTTACGAAGACACTTTCTGGGAGAGTCTTCAAGAGGCATGTGGAAGCTATGGGGATGCAAAATTTGCTATATTTACTCACTGAGTGCAAGTGGGAGATTGTTAGACATTTATGCCCTAAGGAGTAAAAATATAATACGTTTTTGGAGACATTTTTATCAATAAAGAATTTATTCATTTTATATATACCAAATCTTGTCCTCTTTACGTTCATATTTGTTGAATGTATGATAAGCAAACAGTAGTCTGAAACTGTCAGTCTAAACCTTAAGAATTGGGCATATGATGGATTGATTATGCGAAGACACAATTGATAAGTAATTACAAACACAAGACTGCATTTTAAACAAAACTAAATTATTTGGGTAGGCTTGCAATAAAACTTTTCATGTGAGTTAGATTAGGGACAAGGCAAGATATGCGAGTTTATATTTAGCTTGAAATTAGATTCTAATCAGGTTTGGTGCTAAGAGAAACTCTTGAGATGACATAGTTTAAAGTCTAAGACCATCCATGATTTGGCCCCTCTTAGATTTTTTTTCTTTTTTTTTTCTTTCATATATATATTTTTTTAGTAATGTAGTTTTTTCTTTAATAATAATAACATCATATAGTAACCTAAATGGTTACTTCATTCATCATGCAGGCTACTAAAATCTAAAATTGTTAGCTCAGTCCAGTATCCAACATAGTACGCAATACAGTGTCCTACATTGTCTCTAAATTTTATCACTGTGCATCAAAGCTCAGATTTGCTGAGCTCCCTCTTTCTCTCTAAAATTCTCCCTTCTCTCTAGAATTCTCTCCATCTTTGTCTAAAATTTAAAGCTTGTTCTTAATTTTCTAGATTTTTTCTATTGTTTTTTCTCATAAACTCGAATCTCATCTACAATCCCTCAACTTTCTTTCTTTCTTGTTTCTTTATTTCTTTCTTTCTTGTTTCTTTTTCTTTGTTTTTGATGGATCCAAAGTACCATCACCTAAGAAAATACTTCTCATCACTTTTCTAGAAGGTTCTCAAGAAGAAATATGAGTCTAGAGTCATTTGACTTTAGATTCTTATACACTTTGGAATTCCTAGTGATGTGAGGATATTGATTGAATGAAAAATTCATCTGAGTGACTTCAATTAGAGGGCCGGCCTTTCAGGTATGGGTACCAGTTATAGTGCAATGATAAGAAAAGGTCGTGCCATCAACTCTAGATGTCACAAATAAGGGCGATTGATTTGTGAGGGTAAGTATCATTCGCCTGGATTTGTGTTAGTAAATAGGGAGGAGAAAATCCATTTATGCAAAGATGGCATTTCTAAAGAGAACTTAGATGACCTCTAGTTTCCTTTCAGAACCATCCGAGTGGATATGTCTAAGGTGTAATTTCTAATCTCTGGCCCAAATTCTATGTAAAAAGACAACGCCTCAAGAATTTGGCAGTTAAAGTCCCTGTTGTTAGTTTATAAGAAAATTAAATAGGGAGTAAATTCTTAATCCATAAAGGTCGTTTAATTGTTTCTATAAAAAATGTTTTTTGTGTTTTGAGTGTTTGTTTGTTTTTAGATTGTCACAGTATATTTTAAATAGTAAATTTTTATTTTTATTTTATTATTACAATAGTTGTTATATATCTATGTTTGTTTTATTAAAAAATGTTACTTGTTAGATGCATCATGTGCTTGGTCCTGTTGTTAGTATGAAATTTTTAGATCGAAATGATTTTTCTATATTCTTGTTGTTTTAGTCAAAAGGTATACAATATGTCAGATATCTTTTACTTAGTTTTCCAGATTCATGTTGTTTTAGTCAAAAAGTATATAGTATGTCATTTGTCTTTTACTGACTTTTCTAGATTTGTGTTTAGTTTGTCAAAAAGTATACAGTTAAATGTGTTGGTTTTTGTTTGTTTGTTTGTAAATTGTCAAAAGTTGTATAGTTAGAGTCTCGTTTGTTAAAAATCAATCTGATTGCATGTTTAAATTATTAAAAAAGTGTACAATTAAATGTGTCTTACTTTCTAGATTCGATGCTTGTTTGTCAAAAACTTGTAAAGTCATGTCAGAGTGTCTTTTTTTATTTTGTTTTCAATTGTCAAAAGTTGTACAGTCTGGGTATCACTTTTCAAAAGTCGGTCTGATTGCGTGTTTACTTTTTCAAATTTGTTTGGATTTGGTTTGACTTTTTCAAATTTATAAAGTAACCTTCTACCATCTAGCTATCATAACTCCTTAATCATTTAGCATTTCCATCTTCTTTGAGATCTCATTTAGGACTCAGTGTGTTATACAAAGCAGACTTAAAACAAAAACCCAAAAAATCAAATTGTTAAAAGAAGATTCAGTCTATCTTAGAAGCCAAACATGTCTTCCTCCTATTCATCTGGGAATATCGAAACCCTTTGTGTCTTTTGTGGTTCTAGTCTTGGTAATGGTAGAGTCTACTTAGAAGCCGTAGAACACTTAAGACAAGTCTTGGCACATAAGAAGAATAACCTAATTTATGGGGGACGTAGCTTAGGGTTAATAGGGAATGTAGCCACAATCGCACGTTCTAAGGATAGCCATATCGTGGGGATTATACCTCATCTCCTAGCTAAGGGAAACCTTTGTGGGAAAACCATAGGTAAAGAAGAGAGAGTTTTAGAGATCTCTAAGCATCTTGAAAACATGATCTGTAACTTTGACACTTTCATTGCATGACTTAGTGATTTAGTCACCCTTGAAGAGTTATTCGTAGTTACTAGTAGGAGTTTGTTGGGCATTCACTCTAAACCCATAGGTCTTTTGAATGTAAATGATTTTTATGATGGTTTTTTAAAGTTTTTAGATTACGCTGTAGAACAAAACTTCATTATAGAGTCAGGGAGACAAATCTTTATTATTGCTTCAACAGCTAAAGACCTGCTTGACAAAATGCATGTCATTCATTGGAGTCTGACACTACAACATCCAAGGTTGATTGGAAGAAAGAAAGCAAGAAGCAGCCACTAGATTTGGACCTCCACTTGTAATCTTTTGGTTTTACCCAAAGCATGTTTGTCTGTATTTCTTGTGTCCTAAATAACTGCTCTCCTCTACATCTTGTGTTTTTATTGTGACATGCTGTTGTTAAAATGCTTAGATTCAAGGACTCTAGTGCCACAATAACTAATATTATGGAATAACTAGTACTCTCGAAACGCATCCTGTTTAGGGTCCGATCTTTTTATCGATACTTCTGAAATCTCCATGCATACATGGTTAGCTGCTTATATGGAGTATTTTTTACTCTCGAAACATATCCATATCATGTCTGTAAACTCTTCCTGTATTATTTTAATGGGCATTTTTTATATAAATACTTGTGTTGTTTATTTTATTATTGTTATTATGCAATATAACATCCCTGATCTAATTATAAACCATGGTTCAAAAATAATAAAAGACTGAAAAATGACATGCTAAGCATATGCACTTCTCTTGATATATGTGAGAATAATCTTGATAAAAAAAAAATACACGGCCCTCTTGACTTAAAATCCTAGCTTCATTACTAGATCTAATATCTAAATTGAAACTTCCTTGTAAGTTGTGTCTCTTTGGACTAGAACATATGTCCACATGATGGTAGTGACAGATCTGGCTCATATTTCCTTAGCATCAACACGTGAAATACATTGCACACATGGGACAATTGAGGTGGTGGATCTAGATGATAAGGAACTGGTCTAATCCGTTCAATGATCTCAAATGGTCCCTATACCTTGGTGCCAAATAATTCAAACCTTATCCATAGTTTCCCTTATGAACTATGGCCTAGGGTTAATGTGCTCTTCCTTTTTAGCCCAATATAAAGGAGATTGACAAGGCCTATCATACAAAGCCTCATATGGAGCCATCCCAATAATTGTTTAGTAATTGTTATTATAAGTGAACTCAACATATGATAATTATGTGACCCAATTAGTTTCAAAATCCAACACATAAGCACGAAGCATAGCTTTAAGAATCTGAATGACACACTCAAATTGTCCATCTATCTGAGGATGAAAAGCAGTACTAAAATTCAATGGAGTTCCTAAGGCTCTCTATAATCTTCTCCAGATTTAGATGTTAAACATGTATTCCAATCAAAAACTATTGACATTGGTACACAATGCAATGTCATTATCTTCTTCATTTACAATTGACATAGTTTGGAGACATTATAATTTGTTTTGATTGGAATAAAGTGGGCTATTTTTGTCAAATGGTCCATAATTACCCAATGTCCAACTGAGTTCTTGGAAATCTTGTGATAAAATTTATCGTTACATAGTCCCACTTCCATTCTAGAATAGATAAGTTTTTTAACTCAACTCTAGGCTTTTGATGTTTGTCTTTGACCTGTTGACATGTCATACACTTAGATACAAAAGTTGCTATGTCACGCTTCATTCCATGCCACCAATATTGTCGTTTTAAGTCCATATACATCTTAAAGCTTTCAAGATGAATAGTAAATTTAGGCGGTGTGCTTCATCCAACACTACATGTCAGATATAAGAATCTTCTGGCATAACTAAACTCCCTTTGCAAAGCAAAAATCCTTCTAGTCCTATCTGCCATCCATCTAATTGTTTACTATTCTATAACTGTTATCATACGTAGTCCTTCAGCATGTCATTATCCTTGTTTTACCTGTTGGATCAATGTGGGGGTAGCCATTATGTTAAAGGAAAAGGAGCCATAATCCTGTGATTCTTACAGCTCAAAGTATTTGCTACTGCATTTGCTTTACCAGGGTGGTATTGAATACTAAAATCATAATCTACTATGTACTTAGCCCATCTTCATTGTCTTTGATTGAGATCTCTTTGAGTAAACAAATATTTCAAACTTTGGTGGTGGGTGTAGATCTCAGATTATGCGCCATAGAGGTAACATCTCTAAATCTTAAGTGTGAAGGCCACGACAGCAAACTCAAGATCATGTGTGGGATAATTCCTCTTGGGGAGTTTTAGTTGTCATAAATCAAAAGCAACAACTCACCTATGTTGTTTTAGTATGCAACCTAATTCATTTCCTGAGGCATTATTGTACACAGTATAAGGTTCCTCGTTATTAGGAATAACAAGTACAAGTGCACCGATGAGTCTATGTTTTAGTTCCATAAATGCTTCCTTACATTTTGTCGTCCTAATTTAACACTGCTTCAACTTTAGAAGGTCCACTAATATGCCTTCTTTAGAAACAACATGTCCTAAGAATTTGACTTTTGTCAGTGAAAAGTCACACTTTTCCTTCTTCGCATATAAGCCGCATTCCGTTAATGTTTGTAGCACAATCCTTAGATGTTTAGCATATTCTTCTTTGGTCTTAGAACAGATCAAGATATCATTAATGAAAGCAACGATAAATTGATCTAAGTACGGTCAAAAAACTCGATTCATTAACTCCATGAAGGTCGTTAAGCATTGTTTAACCTAAAAGGCATGACAAGAAATTCATAATAAACTGCCTTTGGAACATCTTCTTCTCTTATTTTCAATTGGCAATATCCAGACCATAAGTCAATCTTTGAGAAGTATTGAGATCTCCCAATTGATCAAACAATTTGAAAATATGGGATAAGGGATCCTTGTTCTTGATGGTTAATCGGTTGAGCTAGTGATAATCAACACAAAATCTTAACGACCCATTATGCTTATTCACTAAAAGCACTGGAGCTCCCCAAAGTGATGTGCTTGGGAAAATAAATCCTTTTTCCATTAATTCATCCAATTGCTTCCTTAATTCAATTTTCTTAGTAGATGCCATCTGATATGAAGCGATGGAAATAGGTGTTGCTCCTAAAACTAAGTCGATGACAAACTCAATTTCTCTATTAGGCGGAAGTCCTGGCAGTGCATCTGGAAAAGCGTCTGGAAATTTGTTCACCAATAGAGTATAGGAAGATGAATCATTTTTCTTTTAACTATCCCTTTGAAGCAAAGATCATCCCAAGACTTTTGGAATTCCTTTGTCCTTTGATACATGCTTTTAGTATAGGGGCTAGCGCCATTATCCTTGTCTTAGCATGGAAGTCAATGACTTGCCTGTTCTTGGTGAATAAAGTGGCATGTTTCCAATGGCAATCTACTATAATATGATATTTGGCTAACCAATCCATGCTTAAGATTATGTCAAACTCTGTCATGGTTATCACATATAAGTTGGCTGAGAGTCTATGTTATCCTATAACTATACACATTGATTTACAAATCATAGAAACCTTAATTATACCACCCATCAGGATATTAAGAGATAAAGGAGAATTACAAGTTTCAATCTCAAATTGTAATATTGAAACAAACAATACGAATATAAATGAATAGGTAGCACCGGTATCAAATAACATATGACCCCATGAATGAGATATGTGAATCATACCATTACCATGGAATTGTCAACTTGCTTTGATTATTTAGTAGTGGTTGTAATAGCATAAGCCTAAGCCGTTGCTTTCTCTTTTCCATTTTCCTTTTCCACAGTTCCTTTCGCTATCGTTTGCATTATTATTTCTTTCAAAGAAGTAAAGCCTTTGATTTACAGAAGCCTGTGGAGTTGGTTCAAAATTCTGGCTTTGTTGAAAACCCAAGAGATTTGGTTACAAAAGCATGTGAAGCTGGTGAGCTATGCTGTGATGCCACCCGATCTTGATTTTCTCCCCACATAATAGAGCCGAAATGACTATTTGGGGCCTAGCTAGGGCAAAGGATGATTGTGCTAGGTGAGTAGGGCAGTTTCGTCTCAGATGTCCCACTTGTCCACAATTATGACCAGCATATGGTTGAAAATGTCTACTACCTAAGGACCCACTGCCAACACTCAGAACACTATTTTGTGAAGCTTGTCCTTGAGATTTTTCTTTCATATTTATCTTCCTCTGGCGCCTACTAGGTCTTTTATATTCCCTGTAAGAATTATTCAACTCTACCTCTGCATGTTGAGCAACAGCTTCTAGCTCAAGAAACTAGATCAAAGGGGTTATGGCTATCATCTACCCAATCTTTGACCTTAGGTTATTTTAAAATTTTTCACAACTAGCTAAGGGATATGTCACAGCACCAAGGTTATATCGAGACAATTTTGATATTCAGCTGCTGACATATCACCCTATACCAAATTATCGAATTCTCAATGCATTGCTTATTGGTGGCTTTGAAGAACATATGTATCACAAAATATGATCTCAAACTGATCCCAAGTAAGATTTGGCATGTCATAATCATCTTTCTAAAGGTCCCACCACTCTTTAGCTTTTTCCTTCAAATACATACGTAGCAAAATTAGCCTGGTATTCTTGCGGCATCCTCAGAGTGTCTAATTTCTTCTTGACAGCTTTTAACCATTGTTCAACCATCACTAGGTTAGACTCTCCTATAAACATGTGAGGTTTTTGCTCCATAAATTCTTTTAGTAAGGTCAAGTGGCGTTGCTCAGGGTCTCGAGCCTCTATAATTCTTTGTACGTTGTGCAGAGCTCGAAAGATTTGTTATAAATTATTAATTTCTAGAGCAGTTGGTTGAGGTTGTTCCGTCGGTTGGGGCTATTCAACTTCTTAAGGTTGCTCAATCGGTTGAGGTTATGTAACAGGTTGAGATTATTCAGCTGGTTGTGATTGTTGAGATGGCTGAGGTTGTCGCCTTGGTGACATGGTTCCAACTTGACTATGAAAGTTTAATTTAACTTTAGAACTATTTCAAAAACTGATTTTTAAAGTGGTGTTATACTTCCCAGGTTTAACAGACCTAGGCTCTACTACTAAAATCTATAACGCCCCTAAGTGGGGTTAGTAGTATTTAGTAAATATAAATAAATTTTACAATATCATTTCAAGTCATAAAAATAGTACCCATGGGTCTTTAAATAAAACAAAACAAGAAAATATATTTAATATTTTAAACCACAGTTTGGTATAGCACTAAATATTAAAGTATAATCATTATCATCGTTATTATATAGTTTGTAGTCATTAGATAACTTTACAGCCAACACTACTATCTAAGAGTCTTACATGATCAAATGAAATATATATATATATATATATATATATAAAGCAAAAGAAACTCCGACATGTCACAGGCAGCATTGTCGTCTACTTCTTGTAAAATAGATTACACTGAAATCCAACTGAGAGGTAAAATGATAGAGAATGAGCATGACATATAGAATAGGAAAACCATTTTTAGATTTTATTATTTACTGTATTAACACTTGCATGGTTAGTTTATTATGCAACAATATTATTTATCTTATAACAATCTCATTATGTTCATATCGATGGATCCTCTATATTAAATCTTACCATGTTTCTATAACATATAATATAATTCATAATTAAGCAATGTTTTTTGGTATCCATAATGAAATTAAAAATTACGTCTCTCTACTCAACGTAACCCCGAAGGGTGTGCTTGACAACTCAAAGGTAACAGTTCAACAGTTGTTAGGTGAGGGAACATCGAGTCCTGGATCCTCACCAAGACATTTCTTGTACAATGTATTTTGGGACTTTCGACCCAAGGGAGTGCCAACGCCTCCCCCTATTTATCTTTTAGGGTATATGTGCCTAAGGACATAACCGCTGCTCTTTTCACTTCTCACCATCCTTTCATATCCTTATCAATATGTTTGGAGTCTATATTATCTAACCATGCTTCTTAAAATTATATTAAAACATGTCAAATTACTTAACCTCGTTTTGCACTACCGGATGAGTCCGCATTATTATTTCTTAAGTGATATTCATATAATAATATTAACAAAATAATATATAATTTATCTTGCAAAATAGAGAATCAATTTTAATCAAACAAACCCTTACAAAAGTTGAGTAATAGAATCCCTACCTCTTTGGCGAATAATCTAGTAATAACTTCCTCATAATACCAGCTCACCATGTAAGCTCTAATCACTTCCTTAACCTTAAGACGCATAAAGATCCTAAATTTAACTTGAACATTGACTCCATAATTAGGGTAATTTATATAATTAATGTGCCTCGTAATTAAAATGCTCTAAATATGCACACAAATATTAATTTATAATTTAAATCAAAGTTCAAGTTTTGAAAATTTAACCTCAAAACTTAGCTCAAAAATGTTGTTTGATCTTGAAAATTCCTAAGTTTTCCTTAATCTATGAGTTTGTGGGAGGTCATTTTTGTGACCTAGGTGGAAAAATAGTGAAGTTTTGATATTTGTGTCTTTGGTTTTTTCTCAGTTATGACTGCCAGTGGAAGAGAGAAGGAAGAAGTAGAGAAAAGAAGAAAAATAAGAAAGAAGGAGAAAATGAAAAGGAGAGAAAAAGAGGAGGAATAAGAAGAAGAAGAAAAAAATTATAAATTAAAAAAAAATCATCCAACATCCCGTTGAATATGAGATGTTGTCTAAGTATGATAGGAAGGAAACAATAGGGGAAATGGAAATAAGTCTTTATCAGAGACTTTGATACATATAATGCCAAATGGTATTTTTTAATTAAATAAAAATTCTAAGGGCATACATATAATGCCAAATGGTATTTTTTAATTAAATAAAAATTCTAAGGTCGTTTTAGTGATTTTGAAAAATGGGTGTAGAAAAATTTTAGAAAAATTAAAAATAAATAGAATAAGTAATATGATATAAATTTTAGATGTAACGAAATTTTACAAAATTTAAATTGGCACAGTAATAATTAAACTAGACATAATTATACCCGTTAAGAATAATGGATGTTACAAAACTATGTAGTAATATTTAGTTGGAGTCATTTACTTGTTTAGAATATTCTTTTTATGATGTAGGATTCCTAAGTTTTTATCTATGACTGTTTTAAGTTGTTTGAGGATTGAAATAATAATGATGATAGATAAATTAAAAGTGCTACATTAAACTATAGCTTTCGTTGTTTTATGTTTGTTTTTTATTCTAAAAGTTGTTTTAAGTCCCAGGCAAATTTTTAGTTAGTTTTGACATTTTTTTAAATTTCTAGGTTTCTATTTGTTTTTTTTTAAACTACTAACCCCCACTTAAGGGCGTTACTGTAGGAAAGTATGCAGAGTTTAAGAGAAATGTTGACTTGAGACAAGTCAATGTACCTTAACGGACCCAAGCAGAATCTCAATATGATAATTAAGCACTTGATCGGTTGTGCCAATATAATCCACGTAGTCAAGTCAAAGGTTTGTCTTAAAAGTTCCAAACACTTACCCCACATAAAAGATTCGTGAAATTCTATGATCCTATGATTAGAGTGAATTCAATAGTATAAAATACCGATAAGCACTATAAGAATATTATTAGAAGTCCATTTAAATTCAAAAACTCTCGAAATGTATGATTGGCATTTAAATATTTTTTCAAGTTTTTGATTTGAGAATTTGAGGAATTATGAAATAAATTCCAAAATTCTATATTAAACATTAAAACTAAATTTCATGGCTTGTTAGAGCAAAATAATTTAGTTTATGACTTTTGCATCGTGATTTAAGGCAGAGAAAATTTGAACCATGAATTAACTTGAACATTACTGTTAAAGATTTTCAAGTACAGTTTGACATTAGCAATGTTCAAAGAGAAACACTCTAAAGCAGAATTTGTCCTTAATTGCCAATTAGTTAAAAATTGGAGTTACGCGGGTAGTATTTTCGGTAAAGAATGCTATCCTAGTTCAAAAATTGACATTGTCAAAGACTTTGTCAATACTGAGGTAGAATATAGAAAAGGTGAAGTTTATGTTTATATAATCTAGGATAATTTTAATATCACAAGCAATTTAATTTTATTGCATGATTGGGAAATTTTACCGATATCATGTTACATAGAGATTAGTGTTAGACTGTGTTGAGCAAACCTAGCAAAAACAAAAATTTTCCTGCCAGCTAGCTAGTTTCCCTAACGAGTAAAAAAACTACTTTGGACAAGCTTGGAGACAAAGCTTCCAATAAGTCAAAAATCTTTCCTTTAAAAGTGGATCTTTTCTCTTAAAGAGACACCACTTTATCCTATTCAAAAAAGATGGACATGACAGATTTCAATGATGGAAAAACTTTCTTCCATCTTTCTTAAGCCTTTGGTGCCACACATAGATCCATTTAAACTAGATTTTTATCACCCTAAAGCGCACTTAGAAGCTTAACAAATTATTTTCAGAAATTAAACACCATTTGCACAAAGTCTATTTAAAAACCCATACTTCACCAAAAGCCCTTTTTTAATTTGTAACACCCTAGAAATTCTCAACTTTATTACATGTTTAATATTTAAGGATTATATTAAGCAGAATATGTGTCATGAGAATTATTGTTTAAACCTGATTTCTATGGTAAATTCTATAAAAGTGAAAATAAGATTTTTAAAGTCAAAAATCATGCCATAATATTAAAACAAGGAATGGAGGATATGAAAATAAACTAAAAAGCTTAAATATTATAGAATATATTGCAACAAATTTTAGGACAGAAATACAATATAAGAAAAATACTATATAGAAAATATGGATTTATGCAGTAAAGAAGTTAAGCAGTTCAAAAATTATATAGTATGAGAATTTTACAGTGTAAGAGATGCATAGTATGAAAAATCATGCAGTATTTAAATAATATAGTATAAGGATTATAGTGATTAAGTAAAGCAATATAGAAACTATATTGCATAAAGATAAGAAGTATGGAAATTATACTGCTTAAAGTTAAGCAATATAGGAATTATACTATATAGAGGATGTGGATAAGTGTGGATGACGTGGGAGCTTATGAACCATGGAAAATGGTGTAGGAAAAAGTACTAACAGTATGAGCAAATATATCAATTATATAAGAAAAATACTGTCAGTATAAATTTAGACTGTTAAAAAAATGTAGGACCTAAAAGGACACTCAAAAGGAGCAAAAATCTCCACATTTTCCCCATTTAAACCGGTGGAGCTAAGTGTCTTAGAGCCATTCTTTCTTTGCAAAGAAGACCCTAGAGTGATGTCTATATATGGTTAAGGGCATATTTGAAAAGTTGTTTTTTTTTTTTGTCTCCATCAAATTTTCTTGGAAGCTTGAAAAAAAAAACCTATATTTTCCCCACGCAAAAACTAGCTTCTAACACACACTTTCTCTCAAATATTTTGCTGAAAACTATTAGATGTGTATACCCTAAGGAGTAAAAATGTAATATGTTTTTAGAGACACTTTTATCAATAAAGAATTTATTTATTATTTATATACCAAATCTTGTCCTCTTTACGTTCATATCTGTTGAATGTATGTTAAACAAACAAAAGTCTGAGATTGTCGGTCTAAACCTTTAAGAATTGGGCATATGATGGACAGACTATGCAGAAGACACAATTCTTAAGGTGACGGTCAAAATCATAAGATCCGCAATCTAGGCAATAAAGTTGGGCACTTTATTCATGCAAAGATTGTTATGTTGTCTATATCCCTATAGGGAGATGATTTTTCTTGACCATCGAAGGTGGTCTCCATGAATAGAAACATTGGCATATTGTCATAGGTGACGATGTGTTGGATTAGGACATTAAGTGAATTGATTTAGATTAATTACTCTATCTCAGTAAATCAATTCACTTTAAACAATCATTTGTATTATATCTTAATCTTGAGATAAATAGTGGGCCCGTTATCTTGACTTGTGTCTTTTGATGTACCAAAGGGTGACACCCATATTTTAACAGTGGTATGCATACCGGTACATTGGAGGCATGACTCTTGATAGCGTAGACTTGTTATTCATAGATATGGAATCCATAACTCCTCTTTAGGAGTAGTGCTATCCTTTTATATGCGTTATCATGTAATTGAAAAACTAGAGCGCTCAACCATTTGGATACATAGGTGTAACCGAATGGTATACTGTCTTTAGATGGTAAGTTTTTCGATGGTGAGATAATAAAACGTAAGATAAAAATAATCAGAAAGGTAAGACAAAACTTGTCCTTAAGCCGATTATGGATAATCTTATAGGCATATGATACATTGTGATATGTCATGGAGACTTAACTATACGGACTTCGTAATTCTATATAGTTCGAGAGTACAGCTCTAAGCTTTTAGTGGAATAGCGTTGGAGTTAATAATTATGAATGTATATCTGGGATATTGGGTTTCATAATTATCTGGAGCTTGAACTATATAGGTCTATCAGGTCACCTTTGTTAGCTTACAAAAATCCTATAACGATACGGCATGTTTTTTCAATAATTGGTGACATATGTCAAATTTATCAGATTGGCTGAAATTCGATAAATTCAGATAATTCATGTCTGTTTATCGATTGAATAAATTTTGTGATAAAATTAATTCTAGATAAACTTGTTGAATTATCAGGATCAAATAATTCATGTCTGTTTATCAGTTGGATTAATTTTGAATCAATTCAAGATAAACTTGTTGAATTATTAGGAATATTTATTTTCATAGAGATAATCTAGATATGATTGTTTTAATCGGATAACTTCTCTATTGGGTTATTTGAATTAAAACTGAGGCTCTATCCCAAGAATCTCGGGTGGAAGATAAACATTCGTAGGATCTTTTATCGAAGGTTCGGTAGGCTGATCTCTAAGTTTGGCCTGTCGATTGAGGAGGTTTGGCAAGACGATCTGCCAGTTTGTGCTGCCGATCGACGATAAAAGGATAACGCGTTTTAGACGCTAATTTTATCAGATATTGATTATGGTTTGATTTTGATTCAAATTTTTGAGGCCTTATTTGATAAGGATTGACTCCTAGGCCTAACCTCTATAAAAGCAAAGTGAGTCTCTTTATTATTCAGATCAATTGAGAGATTAAAAGTGATACTCTGCTTGTGAGATTTTGAAAACTCCCTGAGAGATCTTATTCACAAATCATGAACACTAGCTTTGGGTTTTCTCAATTGGTTAGAAGGAGATTCGCCTAGTGAAAGAGCTGTACGTGTGAGCCCATACTCACTTCGATCATGGATAGAGAATAGCAAAGAAGACTAGTTGGTTAAGGCTCTTCTAGAACGTTACTTCTCTTCACGTATTATGGGAGTTCTTTAGCATTTAGAGGTTAGTAAGATCTGGTTAATTTATGCATTTAGCGTGTCAAACTTGTGTTTTAGAAAATACTCTGATATAAACAAATTTTCAAAATTTCACTACGCTTTATTTTTCCAACAAGTGGTATTAGAGCCAGGTTTTTCATAAATTTACAAGTTTGTGATCATGCTATATGTGTAAATTATGTGATCTTGATCTCTCCTATGCTTGAATTTAATTTTATAGAGAGTTGGCACTCTGGAGTTTCTATATATTTATATGTTGTCATGGATTATATAGTGAATGTTTATTAATTAATTATGGTTGATTAAATTATTATTTAATTACTAATTAATTAATTAATTTATACCAGTTATAGTTCCTTAGAGGTTAGAATGTGTATCTAGGTTTTTCATATAATTAGATGGTAGACTATCATCTCCGTCTAGGAATTATTATTTAATTTTAAATTTGTAAGAATTTTATAATTAAATAATCATTCGGAGAAGACGTATCTAGAAGGCGGATCTAGAAGATGGATGATGGCGTTCCTCGGTATTTCTTGAGCCTCTAATTTTATATTTTTGAATTGTTGAAAATAAAATTGATAAATTACATTAAAATTGTATTTTCTAAAAAATGGTGGTTTTTGCTCGAACGGCATGTCGAACCCTCTAGTTTGATAGGCCGATGGTCTCAGGATCGACAGGCTGCACGTGAGGTTCAGTAGGCCAACAACAAGGCAGAAATCAGATGGCTCTAGTGGTAGGCTGAACTTTCCAGTTCGGTAGGCCAAACTGTCATGACCTGTAGGCCTGTCGATCTTTTCAGATCGGCAGGCCGGAGGGTCATGATCGACAGGCCGATTATACAGATCAGCTTGCCGGTAAAGAGCTGGAAATTTTTTCCAAAAAAGGTGCATTTTTTCGTGCAATTTTAATTTTATTTTTGGGACAATTTTGAGAAACATTAAATTTGGATATGACTAGAAATATGGAATATTTGATCTATGCGGGATTGAAGACTTAAAGATGGGCTTTACATGAAGAAGGATACAACATAAGGATTCAAGGATAAAGAATCGATAAAATGTTTTGATTATTCTCTTGTAATCTTTATTTTTCTATTCTCTAGGGTGGAACCATAATATTACGGTTATTTATTATTATTATTTTGCTTGTAGCTTTGCTTGATTGCTTTGTTTGTGTGCATTATAATATGATTTGCCATGTATATTAATAACATGCCATATAGAATAGGGAGTGCCGTTCAATTAAAATTTGTTCATGCATCATTTTAAAATAAAACCTTGATATCAAAAGATTGAGTAGGAGAAGGTTTTCAAAGAGAGGACCTAAGGCCTCCATCGTTGGTCCATATGAAGAATATGGTGGTCTTGACCCTTAGGAAGGGATTTCTATCATGTACCACGTTGGATCTTCAAGAGGATAAGGTATTTTAGCATGATTTATTGTTGCACACCCCTAGTGGTGATTATAAATCATGGATAAAATCTTGAAATGATGGTTATACACTTATGTTAATTTTATTATTAACCTCCCCTAGGAGCTCTGTTAATAAAATTAATGACCAAAGAAATAATTATTAATATATACTGGATCATACGGGTCCTGGATGGCATATATTAAATAGGAGGGGATCCATGTTCCTGATTGAATTTGGCATGACTCCCCTAGGAGCTTGTTGAATTCTGAGTTGGCAATTATCGTTGTAACATTGTGATATTTTTAAGGTTTTGACACATAAACACATTTGTATGTTTTTCATGATTGTGTTATCTTACTAAATTATTATGTTATTTTTGCTTATGTTTGGTATATGATTCTTTATTGTAGATTAAAAATGTCTAAAAATGCTTTATCTTCGATACTTGACAAAAACCAATCAACTAGAGAGAATTAAAATGATTAGAAACAGAGCCTGAATATCGTCCTCTCTTTTGAGAGACTAAAATTTGTGTCGACAACCCCTTGTCCTCCTGAGCCTACAGAAGATTCCACCAATGATCAATTCCATGAATATGATTGCTGGAAAGATGCAAATAATCAAGCCCGCTGCTATGTTACGGCTAGCATGAATAACGTGCTGTTATGAGACTACCAAGCAGATCTTGGATAATCTAGAAGACATGTTTGGAGGCCAAGCCCTAACAAAACAGCAAGGGCTCTTCGACAACTCTTAAACTATAAGCAGAGACTGGGGACATCTATAAAGGAGCACATAATGTTGGTCATGGGTTACCTAGCTAAGGCACAAACCAATGGAGCCGACATCGGTGCTGAAACTCATATGAATATGGTCTTTGAGACTCTGTCAAAGGAATTTATTCCATTTAGAGCTACATTTAATTTAAGCAATAGGCAGGATATGACCTTAACAGAGTTGATGAAAACAGTTACAAGACTGCTGATTAGGGAGTCTCCTGCTGGTGGAGAGGCCAATTTGGCGGTTGCTTCCGGTTCCAATCCTAACTCTAGGAATGGAAATAAACAATGGGCCAAATTTGGGAAGTCTTCTGTTCCTACTAATAACAAGAGCAAGAAGAAGAAGAAGAACCCAAAGAAGCTCAAGTGCTTCTTCTACGAGAAGGTCAGGCACATAAAGAAGCATTGTAAGGACTTCCTTTCCAAAGGAGGTATATGTAATCTTCTGTGTTTAGAAACTTGTTTCGTTGAGGAATCTAGTGAGATTTGGCTCATAGATTTCGGTGCAACTAATCATATTTGTGTTTCTCTACAAGGGTTCATAGAAATGAGAAGTCTGCTTTATGAAGACTTCACGCTTCGGATGGGCGATGGATCCTTGGTCTTAGCAAAAACAATGGGAGATGTCCATCTTTATTTAGATAATTATAGGAATTTAATTTTGTGAGATTGTTTTTATGTTCCTAATTTAAAAGAAATTTAATTTCTATAGCTTGTTTATTTAAAGACTCCTATTTGGTTTCTTTTAATAATAAAGTGGTGATTTATAAAAACAAATCTTTTATCTGTTTTAGATGGATGTAAAATAATCTATCTTTTATCAAACCTAAGATGGACTTACTGTTTAATGCTGAGATGAATGATAATAATTCTAAAAGACTTAAAACTTCTCACTCTAATAAGACTTATCTTTGGCATTTGTGCCTTGGTCATATTAACTTGAATAGGATTCAAAGACTGGTAAGGAATGGACCTTCAAGTCACTTAGAGATAGAATCTATACCTCAATATGAATCTTGTTTAGAGGGTAAAATGACCAAAAGACCATTAAGGTCTAAGGGCAATAAGGCCGAAGGGCTTCTAGAACTTGTGCATAGTGATATTTGCGGACCGATGAACATCCGGGCACAAGGAGTTTATAAGTACTTCGTCACTTTTATTGACGATTACTCAAGGTATGGGTATGTGTACCTGATGCACTACAAAAGTGAAACTTTTGACAAGTTCAGGGAGTTTTGGGCTGAAGTAGAAAAGCAATTGGGTAGACACATAAAGGCACTTCGATCCGATCGAGATGGTGAGTACCTTTCTGATGAGTTCTTAGGACACTTATTAAAGAATGGGATTTTATCCCATTTGACTGCGTCAAGCACTCATAGCAGAATGACATAGCGGAGAGAAGAAAAAAGACTTTATTGGACATGGTTAGGTCCATGATGAGTTATTCGTCATTGTCTTTATCCTTTTGGGGATATGCACTACAAACCGCATGTTATCTTTTGAACAACATGCCTTCAAAGTCGGTTCCTAGAACTCCTCATGAGTTGTGGACAGGCAAGAAGACATCCTTAAACCATATTCACATATGAGGATGTCCGACTCATGTCCTGTTTAGGGATGCAAATAAGTTGGAAGCGCATTTGAAAGTTTGCATGTTTGTAGGATATCCAAAAGGAACTAAAGGGGGTTATTTATGTAACCTAAAGGAAAATAAATTTGTGGTTTCAACTAATGCAACTTTCCTTGAGGGGAGTTACATGGACTACTTTAAGCCACAAAGCAAAGTGGTGCTTGAGGAGTTAAGGAGTGATTCGATCACTCTAGGGGTTCTGAACGAAACCATTCCGATTAGTGTAGAAAAACAAAATGAACCTGAACAACAACCTAAGGGGCTTCAGCGTAGTGGGAGGATCGGGCATCAACCTAAGAGGTATATGTTCAATGGGGAGGCCTTCTTGGCTGAACCGGATGAACATGATAGCGATCCTTATACTTATGTAGAGGCTATGGAGAATGTTGATTCAAAACTCTGGACAGAGGCCATGAACATGAGATGAAGTCTATGGAGACTAATCAGGTCTAAAACCTTGTGGATCTTCCCAAAGGGGTAAAACCCAGAGGGTGTAAGTGGATCTACAAGAGAAAAAAAAAGGAGTGGATGGAAAGGTCGAAACCTTTAAGGCTAGACTGGTAGGTAAAGGTTACACGCAAAAGGATGGAATCAATTACAAGGAAACCTTTACACCTATAGCCATCCTTAAGTCCGTCTGGATTCTCTTGTCTATAGCTACTGCTCTCAATTATGAGATTTGACCGATGGATGTCAAGACGGCTTTTTTAAGTGGCTATCTTGATGAGTCCATTTATATAAAGCAACCAGATAGGTTCAAGGTCAAGGGTCAAGAGGGTAAGGTTTGTAAGCTGCTAAAGTCAATTCATGGACTTAAGAAAGCTTCCCATTCTTGGAACATAAGATTTGATCAAGTGATCAAGACTTATGGGTTCTCATAAAATGTGGATGAACCATGTGTGTACAAACACATTAAGGTGAGAAGGTGGTTTTTCTACTACTCTATGTAGATGACATTTTGCTAATTGACAATGACGTTGGGGCATTGTCATCGGTCAAATTATGGTTGACTAAGCAGTTTGACATGAAAGACTTGAGTGAGGCTAATTTTGTTCTCGGTATCCAGATCTTTTGGGATAGGAAGAACAAAATGATAGCTTTGTTCCAGGCCGACTACATAGATAAGATTCTCAGGAGGTTTGCAATGTAGGATTCCAAGAAAGGTGGACAACCATCTAGGTCTGGAATTACTCTTTCTAAGAAAGACTCTCCAAAGTCTAAGGAAGAAAGAGCATACATGAAGAAGGTGCCTTATGCTTTGGTAGTAGGTAGTCTCATGTATGCCATGCTTTGCACATGACTAGATATTTGTTATGCAGTCGGAATTGTAAGTCGATTTCAAGCGGACCTAGG
This sequence comes from Artocarpus heterophyllus, assembly GCA_025403435.1. NCBI lineage: Eukaryota > Viridiplantae > Streptophyta > Magnoliopsida > Rosales > Moraceae > Artocarpus > Artocarpus heterophyllus. The sequence continues at coordinate 26,687,797 of CM046334.1, forward strand.
ACCAAACCACTGTTGGAAACAAAGTGCGCAGCGGAATTTTTTAAAAATTTTTCATCAGAGTATTTTCCAAAACACAAGTTTGACATGTTATATGTATAAATTAAACAGATCTTACTAACCTCAGTATGCCGAAGAACCTCCGCGACCTGTGTAGAGAAGTAACGTTCCAGAAGAGCCTCAACCAACTGGTCTTCTTTGCTATTCTCTATCCACAACCGGAGTGAGTGTGGGCTCACACGTACAGCTCTTCCACCGGTGACTCTCCTTCCAACCAATAGAGAGAACCCAAAGCTAGTGTTCGTGATTTGTGAACAAAAGCTCTCAGGGAGTTTTCAGATGCTCACTGGAAGAGTATCACTCTTAATCTCTCAAATTGATCTGAGTAAATCATTAGACTCACTCCCTTTTTATACCTATTGGTCCTTGGGGTCAGTCCATATCAGATTAGGTCTCAAAAATCGAAACAGAATCAAGTTCGGATCAATATCTGATAAGATACGCGTGAAAAACGCGTAATCTTAGCTGTCGCGGTCGGCATGCCGAACTGTGAGATAGGCAGGCCGAACTGGCCAGTTCGGCAGGCCGAACACGTCATCCGGCATGCCGAACTTGCCGAGAAAAAATCTCCGCGAATCTTTTATTTTCCACCCGAGATTCTAAAGGATAAAGTCTCAGTTTTGATTCAAATAGCCCAATAGAAAAGATATCTGATCAAAACAAACTTTATCAAGATAATCTCTAAGAAAATAAATCAATTCACAATAATTCTACAAGTTTATCTTGTTCTAATTGTCCAAAATTAAAACAACCGATAAACAGACAAGAATTATCCGAACGCCATAATTCAACAAGTTCATCTTGAACTAATTTCTTACATAATTAATTCAACCGATAAACAGACATGAATTATTTGATTCTTATAAATTTTAAACCAATCTGATAAATCCGACATAAGTCACCAATTATTGGAAAAGCACGCCGTGTCGTTACAGGATTTTGTGAGCTAGCAAAGGGGACCAAAATGGACCTATAAAGTTCAAGCTCATGATAATTATGAAACCCAATATCCCAGATATACATTTCACAATTATCAACTCCAACGCTACTCCACTAAAAGCTTGGAGCTGCACTCTCGAACTTTATAGAATTACGAAGCTCGTGTAGCTAAGTCTCCATGACATATTATAGTGTATCGCATCCCCATATGATCATCCATAATCGGCTTAAGGACAAGTTCTGTCTTACCTTCCCGATTATTTTTATCTTACGTTCCATTGTCTCACCATTAGAAAACTTACCATCCAAAGATAGTATACCATTCGGTTACACCTATGTATCCAAATGGTTGAGCGCTCTAGTTTTCCAATTACAGGACAACGCATATAAGAGGATATCATTACTCCTAAAGAGGAGCTATGGATTCCATATCTATGAATAACAAGTCTACGCTACCAAGAGTCATGCCTCCAACGTACCGGCATGCATGCCACTATAGAGATGTGGGAGTCACCCATTGGTACATCAAAAGACACAAGTCGAGACAACGGGCCCATTATTCATCTCAGGATTAAGATACAATACAAATGATTGTCTAAAGTGAATCGATTTGCCAAGACAGAATTATTAATCCAAATCAATTCACTTTATGTCCCGATCCAACACATCGTCACCTATGACAACGCGCCAATGTTTCTATTCACGGAGTCCAACTCCGATGGCCAAGACAAACCATCTCCCAAAAGGGATATAGACAACATAACAATCTTTACATGAATAAAGCGCCCAACTTTATTCCCTCGATTGCGGATCATATATTTTAGACCATCACCATAAGAGTCGTGTCTACCGCATAATCATCCCATCATATGCCCAACTCTTAAGGTTTAGACTGACAGTCTCAGACTACTGTTTGCTTATCATACATTCAACAAATATGAACGTAAAGAGGACAATATTTGGTATATATAAATGAATAAATTCTTTATTGATAAAAATGTCTCCAAAAACGTATTACATTTTTACTCCTTAGAGCATACATGTCTAACAATCTCCCACTTGCACTAAGTGAGTAAATACTGCAAATTTCGCATCCCCATAGCTTCCACATGCCTTTCGAAGACTCTCCCAGAAAGTGTCTTCGTAAATGGATCAGCTAAATTGTCCTCTGACGCGATCTTGCACACCGTGACATGCCCGCTCTCAATGAAGTCCTTTATCACATGATACTTCCGATCAATATGCTTACTCTTCTTGTGAAATCTTGGTTCCTTAGCATTAGCTACCGCCGCACTGTTATCACAGTACAGTGATACCGCTTTATCTATACCAGGAACTACCTCAAGATCCCCAAGGAACTTGCGGAGCCACACTGCTTCTTTCGAAGCATCACTAGCCGCCACATACTCGGCCTCCATCGTTGAATCCGAAGTGCAATCTTGCTTCGCACTTCTCCAACTGATGGCACCGCCACCCAGAGTAAACACAAACCCTGAAGTCGATTTCCTAGAATCCAGGCAGGATTGAAAATCCGAATCAGTGTATCCTAGAGGAGTTAAATCCTCACCCGAATACACAAGCATATACCCACGAGTCCTTCTCAGGTACTTGAAAATATGCTTTACCGCAACCCAATGGTTCGGTCCTGGATCCGCTTGAAATCGACTCACAATCCCGACCGCATAGCTAATATCCGGTCGAGTGCAAAGCATGGCATACATGAGACTACCCACTGCCGAAGCATAAGGTACCTTCTTCATGTATTCTCTTTCTTCATTAGACTTTGGAGAGTCTTTCTTAGAAAGAGTAATTCCAGACCTAGATGGTTGCCCACCTTTCTTGGAATCCTGCATTGCAAACCTCCTGAGAATTTTATCTATGTAGCTGGCCTGTGACAAAGCTATCATTTTGTTCTTCCTATCCCGAAAGATCTGGATACCGAGAACAAAATTAGCCTCACCTAAGTCCTTCATGTCAAACTGCTTGGTCAACCATAATTTGACCGATGACAACGCCCCAACGTCATTGCCAATTAGCAGAATGTCATCTACATAGAGTAGTAGAAAAACCACCTTTCCATTCTTAATGTGTTTGTAAACACATGGTTCATCCACATTTTGTGAGAACCCATAAGTCTTGATCACTTGATCAAATCTTATGTTCCAAGAACGAGAGGCCTGCTTAAGTCCATAAATAGACTTTAGCAACTTACAAACCTTACCCTCTTGACCCGTGACCTTGAACCCGTCTGGTTGTTCCATATAAATGGACTCATCAAGATAGCCATTCAGAAAAGCCGTCTTGACATCCATCTGCCAAATCTCGTAGTCGAGAGCGGCAGCTATGGACAAGAGTATCCGGATGGATTTAAGCATGGCTACAGGCGAAAAGGTTTCCTCATAATCGATTCCTTCCTTTTGCGTATAACCCTTAGCTACCAGTCTAGCCTTAAAGGTTTCGACCTTTCCATCCACTCCTCTTTTCCTCTTGTAGATCCACTTACTCCCTATGGGTTTTACCCCTTCGGGAAGATCCACAAGCTCCCAGACCCGATTAGTCTCCATAGACTTCATCTCAATGTTCATGGCCTCTGTCCAGAGTCTTGAATCAACATCCTCCATAGCTTCTGCGTAAGTATAAGGATCCCTGTCATGTTCATCCAGTTCAGCCAAAAAGACCTCCCCATTGAACATATACCTCTCAGGTTGACGACCGATCCTCCCACTACGCCGAAGCCCCTGAGGTTGTTGTTCAGGTTTGTTTGGTTTTTCTACACCGATCGGAATGGTTTCGTTCGGAACCTCCGGAGTAAACGGATTACCCCTCAACTCCTCAAGCACCACTTTGCTTTGAGGTTTAAAGTCGTTCATGTAACTCTCCTCAAGGAAAGTTGCATTAGTTGAAACCACGACTTTATTTTCCTTTGGGTTATAAAAATAACCCCCTTTAGTCCCTTTTGGATATCCTACAAATCACGCAAACTTCTGAACGTGCTTCCAACTTATTCGGATCCTTAAACAGGACATGAGCTGGACATCCCCATATGCGAATATGGTTTAAGGATGTCTTCCGTCTTGTCCACAACTCGTGAGGAGTTTTAGGGACCGATTTTGAAGGCACATTGTTCAAAAGATAACATGCGGTTTGTAGTGCATATCCCCAAAAGGATAAAGGCAATGATGAATAACTCATCATGGACCGAATCATGTCCAACAAAGTCCTATTCCTTCTCTCTGCTACGCCATTCTGCTGCGGAGTGCCCGGCGCAGTCAAATGGGATAAAATCCCATTCTCTAACAAGTGTCCCAAGAACTCATCAGAAAGGTATTCCCCACCTCGATCAGATCGAAGTGCCTTTATGGGTCTACCCAATTGCTTTTCCACTTCAGCCCGAAACTCCCTGAACTTATCATAAGTTTCGCTTTTGTGGTGCATTAGGTACACATACCCATATCTAGAGTAATCGTCAATAAAAGTAACGAAGTACTCATACCCTCCTCGTGCCCGGATGTTCATCGGTCCGCAAACATCACTATGCACAAGTTCTAGAACCCCTTCGGCCCTATTGCCCTTAGACCCGTATGGTCTTTTGGTCATTTTACCCTCCAAACAAGACTCACATTGAGGTATAGATTCCACCTTTAAGTGACTTAAAGGTCCATCCCTTACCAACCTTTGAATCCTATTTAGGTTAATATGGCCAAGGCGCAAATGCCAAAGATAAGTCTTATTAGAGTGAGAAGTTTTAAGTCTTTTTGAGTTATTATCATTTATCTCAGCATTAAGCAATAGGTCCATCTTAGGTTTGATAAAATATAGATTATTTTGCATCCATCCAGAACAGATAAAAGATTTGTTTTTACGAATCACCACTTTTTCATTAAAAGATACCACGTAGGAGTCTTTAAATAAAGAAGATACAGAAATTAAATTCCTTTTAAATTTAGGAACATAAAAACAATCTCGCAAAATTAAACTCCTATAATTATCAAAATAAAGATGGACATCTCCCACTGCTTCCGCTGAGACCAAGGATCCATCGCCCATCCGAAGCGTTAAGTCTTCACGAAGTAGACTTCTCGTTTCTTTGAATCCCTGCAGAGAAACACAAACATGATTAGTTGCTCCAGAATCTATGACCCAAATGTCACTGGATTCCTCAACCAAACAAGTTTCTAAATATAGAAGATCACACCTACCTCCCTTGGAAAGGAAGTCCTTGCAATGCTTCTTTATATGCCCGACCTTTCCACAAAAGAAGCACTTAAGTTTCTTTGGGTTCTTCTTCTTTTTCTTCTTGCTCTTGGTAGCAATAGGAATAGAAGACTTCCCACTTTTGGCCCGTTGCTTCTTTCCATTCCCAGAGTTAGGATTGGAACCAGAAGCAGCTACCATATTGGCCTCTCCACCAGCAGGAGACTCCCTGATCAGCAGTTCAAACTCTTGTAACTGTTTCATCAGTTCTGTCAAGGTCATATCCCGTCTATTGCTTAGATTAAAAGTAGCTCTAAACGGAATAAATTCCTTAGACAGAGTCTCAAAGACCATAGTCATCTGAGTTTCAGCATCGATGTCGGCTCCATTGGTTTGAGCCTCAGCGAGGTAACCCATGACCAACATCATGTGCTCCTTTACAGATGTCCCCGGTCTCTGTCTACAGTTTAAGAGTTTCCGAAGCGCCCCTTGCCGCTTTGTTATGGCCTGGCCTCCAAACATGTCCTCAAGATTATCCAAGATCTGCTTCGCAGTCTCATAATCCTGATGTTGAGCCTGCAGCACGTTATTGATGCTAGCCATAACATAGCAGCGGGCCTGATCATTAGCATCTTTCCAGCGTTCGTACGCTTGGAATTGCTCATTACTTGAGTCTCCCGTAGGCTCGGGAGGACAAGGAGTTGTCAGAACATATTTCAGTTTCTCAAAGGAAAGGACGATGTCCAGGTTCCGTTTCCAATCATTATAGTTCTCACCGGTCAATTGGTTTTTGTCAAGTATCGATGATAAAGCGTTTTTAGACATTTTCAATCTACAATAAAGAATCATATACCAAACATAAGCAAACATATATAATAATTTAGTAAGTTAACACAATCATGTAAAATCATACAAATGTGTTTATGTGTCAAAACCTTGAAAATATCACAACCTTACAACGATAATTCCCAACTCAGAATTCAACAAGCTCCTAGGGGAGTCATGCCAAATTCAATCAGGAACACGGATCCCCTCCTGATTAATATATGCCATCCAGGACCCGTATGATCCAACATATACTAATAATCGTTTCTTTGGCCATTAATTTTATTAACAGAGCTCCTAGGGGAGGTTAATAATAAAGTTAACGTGAGTGTATAACCACCGTTTTAATATTTTATCCAATATTTATAATCACCACCTAGGGGTGTGCAACCATAAATCATACTAAAATACCTTATCCTTTCAGAGATCCAATCTGGTACATGATAGAAATCCCTTCCTAGGGGTTGGGACCATCATGTTCTTCCTATGGACCAACGATGGAGGCCTTAGGTTCTCTCTTCGAAAACCTTCTCCCACTCAATCTTTTGAAGTCAAGGTTTTATTTTAAAATTATGCATGAACAATTTTAATATGAGCGGCACTCCCTATTCTATATGACATGTTATCAATATACATGGTAAATCATATTATAATGCAGACAAGCAAAGGAATCAAGCAAAGCTACAAGCATAATAATAATAACCGTAATATTATGGTTCCACCCTAGAGAATAGAAAAAATAAGATTACAAGAGAATAATCGAGACATTTATCGATTCTTCATCCTTGAATCCTCAAGCTGTATCCTTCTTCATGTAATATCCATCTTCAAATCCTCAATCCCGTATGAATCGAACACTTCATATTTCCAGTCATATCCAAATTTAATGTTTCTCAGAATCGTCCCAAAAATAAAATTAAAACTGCACTGAAAAAATCGCACCTTTTCTGGACACCTGGCAGCTCTCGGTCGGCAGGCCGATCTGGGTGATCGGTCTGCCGATCATGGTGGTTCGGCCTGCCGAACATGAAGGTTCGGCCTGCCGGCAGAGCACCAAAATTTCTGCCCTACTGTCGGCCTGCCGGACCGTACGTCCGGCCTGCCGATCTGTGACCTTCGGCCTGCCGAACTGTGAGGTCCGGCATGCCGACCGAGCAGAAAACCCTCAATCCAGAAAATACAATTTTAATGCAATTCATCAATTTTATTTTTAACAATTAAAAAACATAAAATTAGAGACTCAGGAAATACCTGGAGGCGCCATCATCTATCTTTAAGTTCCGACTTCTCGTTCCGTCTTCTCCGAATAATTATTTAATTACAAAATTTTTACAAATTAAAAATTAAATGATAATTCCAAGACGGAGATAATAGTCCGCCATCTAATTACATGAAAAACTTAGATACACATTCTAACCTCTAAGGAACCATAACCGGTATTAATTAATTAATAAATAATTAAACAACAATTTAATCAACCATAATTAATTAATAAACATTCACCATATAATCCATGACAACATTTATATTATATAGAAACCTAGAGTGCCATCTCTCTATAAAATTTAATTCAAGCATTGGAGAGATTAAGATCACAAAATTTATGCATATAACATGATCACAAACTTGCAAATTTATGTAAAAACCTGGGCTCTGATACCAATTGTTGGAAATAAAGTGCGCAGCGGAATTTTTTTAAATTTTTCATCAGAGTAATTTCCAAAAACACAAGTTTGACATGTTATATGTATAAATTAAACAGATCTTACTAACCTCAGTATGCCGAAGAACCTCCGCGACCTGTGTAGAGAAGTAACGTTCCAGAAGAGCCTCAACCAACTGGTCTTCTTTGCTATTCTCTATCCACAACCGGAGTGAGTGTGGGCTCACACGTACAGCTCTTCCACCGGTGACTCTCCTTCCAACCAATAGAGAGAACCCAAAGCTAGTGTTCGTGATTTGTGAACAAAAGCTCTCAGGGAGTTTTCAGATGCTCACTGGAAGAGTATCACTCTTAATCTCTCAAATTGATCTGAGTAAATCATTAGACTCACTCCCTTTTTATACCTATTGGTCCTTGGGGTCAGTCCATATCAGATTAGGTCTCAAAAATCGAAACAGAATCAAGTTCGGATCAATATCTGATAAGATACGCGTGAAAAACGCGTAATCTTAGCTATCGCGGTCGGCATGCCGAACTGTGAGATAGGCAGGCCGAACTGGCCAGTTCGGCAGGCCGAACACGTCATCCGGCATGCCGAACTGCCGAGAAAAAATCTCCGCGAATCTTTTATTTTCCACCCGAGATTCTAAAGGATAAAGTCTCAGTTTTGATTCAAATAGCCCAATAGAAAAGATATCTGATCAAAACAAACTTTATCAAGATAATCTCTAAGAAAATAAATCAATTCACAATAATTCTACAAGTTTATCTTGTTCTAATTGTCCAAAATTAAAACAACCGATAAACAGACAAGAATTATCCGAACGCCATAATTCAACAAGTTCATCTTGAACTAATTTCTTACATAATTAATTCAACCGATAAACAGACATGAATTATTTGATTCTTATAAATTTTAAACCAATCTGATAAATCCGACATAAGTCACCAATTATTGGAAAAGCACGCCGTGTCGTTACAGGATTTTGTGAGCTAGCAAAGGGGACCAAAATGGACCTATAAAGTTCAAGCTCATGATAATTATGAAACCCAATATCCCAGATATACATTTCACAATTATCAACTCCAACGCTACTCCACTAAAAGCTTGGAGCTGCACTCTCGAACTTTATAGAATTACGAAGCTCGTGTAGCTAAGTCTCCATGACATATTATAGTGTATCGCATCCCCATATGATCATCCATAATCGGCTTAAGGACAAGTTCTGTCTTACCTTCCCGATTATTTTTATCTTACGTTCCATTGTCTCACCATTAGAAAACTTACCATCCAAAGATAGTATACCATTCGGTTACACCTATGTATCCAAATGGTTGAGCGCTCTAGTTTTCCAATTACAGGACAACGCATATAAGAGGATATCATTACTCCTAAAGAGGAGCTATGGATTCCATATCTATGAATAACAAGTCTACGCTACCAAGAGTCATGCCTCCAACGTACCGGCATGCATGCCACTATAGAGATGTGGGAGTCACCCATTGGTACATCAAAAGACACAAGTCGAGACAACGGGCCCATTATTCATCTCAGGATTAAGATACAATACAAATGATTGTCTAAAGTGAATCGATTTGCCAAGACAGAATTATTAATCCAAATCAATTCACTTTATGTCCCGATCCAACACATCGTCACCTATGACAACGCGCCAATGTTTCTATTCACTGGAGTCCAACTCCGATGGCCAAGACAAACCATCTCCCAAAAGGGATATAGACAACATAACAATCTTTACATGAATAAAGCGCCCAACTTTATTCCCTCGATTGCGGATCATATATTTTAGACCATCACCTTAAGAGTCGTGTCTACCGCATAATCATCCCATCATATGCCCAACTCTTAAGGTTTAGACTGACAGTCTCAGACTACTGTTTGCTTATCATACATTCAACAAATATGAACGTAAAGAGGACAATATTTGGTATATATAAATGAATAAATTCTTTATTGATAAAAATGTCTCCAAAAACGTATTACATTTTTACTCCTTAGAGCATACATGTCTAACAGCAGTAGCTAATGCTAAGGAACTAAGATTTCACAAGAAAAGTAAGCATATTGATCGAAAATATAATGTGATAAAGGACTTTGTCGAGAGCGGGCATGTCACAGTGTGTAAAATCACATTGGAGGACAATTTAGCTGATTCATTCATGAAGACACTTACTGGGAGATTCTTCGAGAGGCATGTGAAAGCTGTGGGGATGCGAGATTTGTCATATTTACTCACTTAGTGCAAGTGAGAGATTGTTAGACGTGTATGCCCTAAGGAGTAAAAACATAATATGTTTTTAGAGACATTTTTTTCAATAAAGAATTTATTTATTATTTATACACCAAATCTTGTCCTCTTTGCATTCATATTTGTCGAATGTATGTTAATTAAACAAAAGTCTAAGACTGTTGGTCTAAACCTTTAAGAATTGAGCATATGATGGAAAAATTCTACAGAAGACACGATTCTTAAGGTGATGGTCTAAATCATAAGACCCGCAATCGAGGGAATAAAGTTGGGCACTTTATTCATACAAAGATTGTTATGTTGTCTATATCCCTATAGGGAGATAGCTTTTCTTGACTATCGGAGGTGGACACCACAAATAGAAACATTGGCATATTGTCATAGGTGATGATGTGTTGGATCGAGACATAAAGTGAATTGATTTGGATTAATAATTCTGTCTCGGCAAATTAATTCACTTTAGACAATCATTTGTATTGTATCTTAATCCTGAGATAAATAGTGTGCTTGTTGTCTTGACTTGTGTCTTTTGATGTACCAAAGGGTGACACCCACATTTCAACAGTGATATATATGCCGGTACATTGGAGGCATGACTCTTGATAGCGTAGACCTGTTATTCATAGATATGGAATCCATAACTCCTCTTTAGGAGTAGTGATATCCTCTTATATGCGTTATCCTGTAATTGAAAAACCGAAGCACTTAACCATTTGGATACATAGGTGTAACCGAATGGTATACTATCTTTGGATGGTAAGTTTTTCGATGGTCAAATAATGGAATGTAAGATAAAAAAATTAGGAAGGTAAGACAAAACTTGTTCTTAAGTCGATTATGAATAATCCTATAGGGATACGATACATTATGATATGTCATGGAGACTTAGCTATACGGGCTTCGTAATTCTATATAGTTCGAGAGTGTAGCTCTAAGCCTTTAGTGGAGTAGCATTAGAGTTGATAATTATGAAATATATATATGGGATATTGGGTTTCATAATTATCAAGAGCTTGAACTATATAGGTCTATTAGGTTCCCTTTGCTAGCTCACAAAAATCCTATAACGATACGGCGTGTTTTCTCATAATTGGTGGCTTATGTCTGATTTATTAGATTGGCTAAATTAGATAAATTTAGATAATTCATGTTTATTTATCGGTTGAATTAATTTTATGATAAAATTAATTCAAGATAAACTTGTTGAATTATCAGGGTCAGATAATTCATGTCTGTTCATCGATTAGATTAATTTTGAATTAATTCAAGATAAACTTGTTAAATTATCAGGAATATTTATTTTTATAGAGATTATCTAGATATGACTGTTTTAATCAGATAACTTCTCTATTGGGTTATTTGAATTAAAACTGAGGCTCTATCCCAAGAATTTCAGGTGGAAGATAAACATTCATAGGATCTTTTATCGGAGGTTCGGTAGGTCGATCTCTAAGTTTGGCCTGTCGATTGAAGTGGTTCAGCAGGCTGATCTGCCAGTTTGGCTTGTCGATCGACGATAAAAGGATCACGTGTTTTAGACGCGGATTTTATTTGATATCGATTATGGTTTGATTATATTCGAATTTTTGAAGCCTTATCTGATAAGGACTGACTCTTGAGCCTAACCTCTATAAAAGCAAAGTGAGTCTCTTTATCATTTAGATCAATTGAGAGATTAAAAATGATACTCTGTTGGTGAGATTATGAAACTCCTTGAGAGCTCTTGTTTACAAATCATAAACACTAGCTTTAGGTTTTCTCAATTGGTTGGAAGGAGAGTCGCCTAGTGGAAGAACCGTACATGTGAGCCCATACTCACTCCCATCGTGGATAGAGAATAGCAAAGAAGACCAGTTGGTTAAGACTCTTCTGGAATGTTACTTCTCTTTACAGATTGCAGGAGTTCTTTGGCATTCAGAGGTTATTAAGATCGGGTTAATTTATGCATATAACGTGTCAAACTTGTGTTTTAAAAAATACTCTGATATAAAAAATTTTTTAAAATTCCGCTACATTCTATTTTTCCAACAAAAACAACCTCAAATCAAGCTTGGAAGCTAGGAAAAGAACTCTAGAGCAAGGAATAGCAATTTTAGAAGTAAAAATTCAAGTTCTACTCTATGTGTTCTAGTGTTTTTGCTTGAGGACTTAGTGGGGTTTTTGATGAGATTTTGTCATGGTTTTTTTTTTTTTTTTTTGGAGAAGGAAAAACAAAGTGTCAAGCTTCATCAAGGAGGATCTAAAGCTAGGGGAAAACCCTTAGTAAAATCCTAACCTTTACTTTGAAAACTTGTTGATTTTCATGAAGCTTTGCACATATTTTGTACTAGGAATGGACTATGAAATGTAAAGAAACTTTGTGACGTCATTAGTTTATGGTTTATGTTGATGATGATAATGTTAGAAAGTTAAAAACTAAGGTTAATAGCAAAAAAGACAAAGTGTGATAAACTTTATCATAAAACACCAAGTTTTAGTGTTTTTTAAGCACTCTAAGTGCTTGATAAAAGGATTTTGAGCATAGCATATAAGAGGAATATTATAACATGTTTTGTTTATGTATTAAGTGCTTGATGATAAGCCTAGAAGGATTTAAATAAAATTAAACTCAAGGAAAGCAAGTTAAGGATGGTTTTGATGCCAAAACAAAAAGAAGAAAGTGTTTTAAGGGCATTTTTGAAAGAATTAAATGTTAGAAGTACTTAGAGGCCAAATTAATTTCTGAGTTCAACATGTGATTAATTGAAAATGTCAAGCCAGACAAATTTTTTGAAGAAATTCTGCTTGAATTCCTATTGAAGCAAGCTAAAAAAAGTTGGTTTCGGTTCTACCTTCTTAAAAATTTCATTAAGATAGATGTGTTTAAAAAAGTTAAAACATGAAACTTGTAGAACTCATCAAAACTGCTAAGGATTATGGACAGTTCACTAAAATTCTACATGGTTTGTGGGTTATAAATTTTACAAGATTTTAATCACAAAATTTTGTAAAAAGGAAATGTTTTGAAATGATTCAAATTTGATCAAGGAATTTTTGAAAGTTTTAATCCTTACAAAAAAACTAGAGGTTTTGGCATAAAGCGGTTTTTTTGGTCCAAGAGACAAAAATGTCAAGATTTTGTGTTTCGGACCAAAAATCGTAAAACCATGTGGGATGAGAATTTTGACTATGTAAATATGGATTTTTATACAGTCATGATCAACAAGTAATCTTACATCTTAAAGCTCAAAAGACTGTGAGAATTTCCTAAGAAAAGCATGTTAAGGGCAAAAAGGCCAAGATTTTCGTATTATGGGTCAAGACTGTAAAGTTTTGATAAAATAGATTTTATCAAAAGAATAATTGATGTTTTATTTTCTGCAACATTAGAAGAAATAAAAAAAATGTAAGTTTTGTTTAAAATGGGTTTTGAAAGTTTTCTAAGACCCCATCATGTGACACTCATTATTTTCCTAACGGTTATTATGGTAATTAAATTAATTATTAGTGTGCCAATTAAAATTTGTTTCATCTAAAATCTATTTTATGTTATTTATTTCTACTTATTTTTAAAATTTTCTAAAATATTTCTATATCTATTTAGCATATTTACCTAAATGCCTTTGGAACTTCTAATTATTTACGAAAATGTCATTTTGGCATTTTGTGTCTAAAAGTCTCTGGAGAAACTCATTTTTCTTGCCTTCTTTCTTTTTCTTTCCTTATCCTTGCTGACACTCTCTCTTTCTTTCTTTCTTTCTTTCTTCCTTCTCTTTCTCTTTCTTTTCTTCTTCTTCTTTACATCCACGATGAAGCAAAACCAAAGGGATCAAAAGGGAAAATTCAAGCGACCCTTTCACAAAAACCACCCACAATCTCTCACAAGCTCAAAGATCAAGGGGATTTAGACGATTTCAAGATTAAACTCTACTTTTGAACTAAGTTTGAGGTTAGATTTCTAAAACTCTAATATTGGTTTTAAGTTGTATTTTGGTATGAAAATTGAGATAAATGTGTTCTTTATGTTTGTGGGTAATTATACAATGTTTTTGAAGCTTGAATTACATAGATCTTTGTTTAAGCTGAGTTTTTGAGCTAGTTTTGAAAAGTTTTGAACTTTGGTTTAGATTTGTTTGTTGAGCACGAAAATTTTGAAAAGAATGATCTATATATGTTTAAATGTGTTAATCCATGGTTTTAATGCATTTCTATACCCTAAAAATTGTTAAAAAGGATCGGATTGAGTTTTAAAGTTTGAAAACTTTAAAAATGGAATCTAGAATTCCCAGAAGTTGTTCTGTTGGCAGGTTGGTCTTTTCAAATGGCAAGCCGAACCAGTCGATAGGTTTGGCAGGCGGAACACCATGAATCGGCAAGCCAAAGACTGTTCAGTTCGGCAGGCCAATGAACAGTACCGACAGGTCGATGATCAATAACTGACAGGCCAAAAGAGAGTCTAAAAATAGCAGTTTTGTTCAGAATGCCAGAAATAGTTGATTAGTAGGCCGATCAGGTATTCCAAACACACTTGTTTTACACCGTTTTATGTTATAAAATGTTCCAAGGATTTCATATAAATGATTATGGCACACTAACAAGAATAGTTGGTAAATAGGTATGATTATGGATTAGAAATTTAGTTAAAGTATGGTTATTTTATACGTCGTAGGATGACGGAGTACTTGGAACTTACGCGGTGAGCTTGTTATTTAGAGCTGGAAGTTATCAGCATGGTAATTTTCCAAGAGGTAGGGATTCTATTGCTCATCTTTTGTGAGTTTTTATGGAATTGAAATTGGTTATTTTATTGCAAGATATGTATATGTACGTTGAATTGCTATTATATGAGTATCACATATGAAACTATGACATGAACTCGTCTTGTATTATACAACGAGGAATATATTGATTTGACATATGTTGTTGTAAATTGAGAAGCTTGGTTAAGAAAACCTGACTCTATAAATAATGAATCATTATAGAGGAATGGTAAGACGTGATCCTTGAGCATGAATACCCTAAAAGGTAAAATAGAGGAGAGGTGATGACACTTCCTTGGGCCGAAAGTCCCAGAGCATATTATACAGGAATCAACTTGGTGAGGATCTAGGACTTGGTGTCCCCTCACCAGAGCACCCTTGGAATGATTGTAGGGTGGTCAAGCATGCCCATTTACGTTTCGATGAGTTCAGTGATACTCTATTGAACGTGGATACCTACGAATAATGATAAATAGTAATATTTGTATATATGTATGTGTATGAAACTTGATAATGATTAACTATGGCTTCCATAGAATATGATCATAATAAATCTCATAATCTGAATAATGATAAGCACTAACTAACTATACAGGTTTTAATGTGGCAATGATAAAAACCTAAAGGTGAGTAATGGTTTTTCTTACTAAGCATGTTGTCACTCATTCCCCTATATTTTCATCTTTTTACGACTCACAACGTATGAGGTGGTGACAAGAAACATAGTTGAGGAAGCTATGTAATTGTATACATGGGAAATTGCTTTGTTTGCTTAAGAATGTCCTTCATGATAATGTAAGCATCTTATGTTACTTTCTATGACTGTATTAAGATGTGTTGAAAGTTGGAATGATGATAATGACAGTTTTGTATTATTAAATTTATGGTGCTAAATTAAACTGTGGTTTAATTGTTGTTTATATTTTATTTTGTTTTAGAAGTTTTTATTCACGTCCCGGACAAATTTCTATTGATGTTTATTTATAGTTTGTGTTCTTTATTTTGTTTATTAAAAATTGTTAACCCCTACTTAGGGGCGTTACACATCAAAGGCAAAATAGTCATTTTCATAAAAAGGGCTAAAGTGGACCCCAAAACCCTCGAATTAGGAAAATGCCTCTTAGTGGGGAATTTTTCGTAACCTACTAGTTACGGGATGGTAAGAAAGACAAGAAGTTTAGTAAATTCACGAGGCTTACAAAAAACCCGTTGTGGGTAACATTGTTTTTTTATATAGCCGTTAAAACGGATCCGAGCTACTAAAATAGACCCTCATCTTTTGAATTAGTAAAATGCCCTTAGACAAAAAATATTCTGTAACACATTAAGTAATGAAGCTGTCAAGTGAGAGGAGAAATTTGACTAAGGAACAAGCATGTTAGAAAATAAAAGAGATAAATCGATAAGAAATGAAGTTAAGTAAAATGAATGGTAGGTTAACGTTTAAGTTATGTTATCGAACAAATAAGTTGGTAATAAGAAAGTTACCTAACAGTTGGGTATCATTTGAACTAAATACAAAGCCGACTATTAAAAGGGAAAGAATAAAGTGGGAATGTTAGAGCACTGCTTAGGTAAGTTTCAAACCTCACAGATAGTATGAAGAAAATGATTTTCAAATGTTATTTGTATGTTTGAATTATGTTTGCAAGTGCTATGCATAATGTTTTAAAAGTTCAAGTTATGATTTGCACTATGTTAGCTATTGCTATGCTTAATAGCTTAGACATTAATTGATGTCATGCATATTGTTCTCTAAGATTACAAGATCGATAATCTAACCCTTAAGTTAATCAAGAAAGTATCGTACTAACCTTCTAATTCAAGGGGAGTGTCATCCTTAAGTTATGTTATGGTCTCAATGTTTGATGGTCAAGCACGTTTGGTACGTGCACTTGAGCCCATGGTTCAAGAAAATTAAGAATAATGATAAAATGTGCATAAAAGAGCATAAATGGAATCATGCATTATGACATTGCTTGTAGTCCTTTTTAGAAATGTTTTCTTTAGAAGTAATATTTATGTAAAACATATTACAAGAAATGTTATATGATGAAAATGTTTTATAAAAACATTTTATGGAAAATGTTTATGAGAAATGATTTAAGAAAGATGTTTTATGAGAAAAGTTTTATTAAAAAGATTTTGCAAAGAATGTTAATGTTTTGGGAGATTATGTTTGGATTTACTAAGCAAAAGCTTATTATATGTTCCTTCATGCTGTAGATAGTTCTACCAAAGACCAGTAACACTAGTTGAAGAGCTCGATATTGTGGTAACAGATGTAGAGGTTGGGTATGGATACCACTATGGTAGTTTTCTGCTACTTAAAGAAAACATTTTCCGTTGTTTAAAATTTAAAAGGTGTTTAAGCAAGTAAATTTTTTTTAATGAGTTTTAGAAAATGTTTTGGGTAATTTAAAGCCAAGTTTTAAGCTATGTCTCAATTTTTGTCACAACTATTTCAAGAATGTTTTTAAATAAGTTTTTAAGACAAAAATTTATGCAGCTTTTCTTACTAGTAAGTAAGAATTAAGGATAAGAAACGCTATTTGAAAAAGCTAAGTGACGGCCCGAAAGAGGTGGGTCATTACATTTTTGTTCTTTTCTCCCCATGTCCTTAAGAAAGAAAATTTTCTTCTCCTTAATTCCTCTAATAAACCCGTGGCAATCTCCTTCCGCTCTTTCCAAAATTTTTCACATCTGACACCTATATTAAACTAGCCAAACTCAATAAAAGAAAAGGCAAGACTAGGTGTGTTGATCGAGAGTGGCCTACAAAGGTAAATCCTAAATTTTTCCATTTTCCATATTCTTTAAGTTTGGTTACATTTGTCTCTTTGAGATTGAGGCATGTAATAAGGGTTTAAGAGTGTGTTTATAGTGGTTTTATATGATTATGTGTAAGAGTATGTATGTACAAGTTTTGAAGTGGGTATGCTAGAAAGTTAATTTACCGTAAACTTTACTTAGAGAACGAGCACCAAAGAGGCTGAATCCTAAATTTTACTTAATAGAAGACTTGTAGATTTCTACGATTTGAACAACTTTAGTTGGAATGTTTAAGATCAAAATTCCAACCCTGAGGCAACTTTTTGAACATTTTTTAAAAACTATTTCCCTTGATGTCGCAAGAGATATTGCAACATTGGTTGTGAGACATCAATTTAAATGTTTTAATAACAAATAAAATGTTAATTAAATTATTTCAAACTCATGACTATGTACATTTTTTTGTGTTTTCAAGAACTTTCATAAATTTTCTTCACGTAACTTCTTCATGTTGTCGAGATCTAAAACTTTCGTGTTTTGTAAAAATTGTTATTCATACTCTTTGAGGATTGTTTCAACCATAAACGTAAATGACATTATAAACGTCGCAACCAATGTTACAACATCTCATGAAATACCTAACTGAACAGTTTCAAAATTAGTCACAAACAACACTGAATTTGCTAAAACAATGTTAACATAACATAAACTGAACATCTTTAACTTTTGGAAATTGAAACTGAGCGAAAACAAAATCCACACTATTGATGTTCAAAAGCTAGCTACATAGATAAAATTCTCAGGGGGTTTGCAATGCAGGATTCCAAGAAAGGTGGGCAACCATCTAGGTCTGGAATTACTCTTTCTAAGAAAGACTCTCCAAAGTCTTATGAAGAAAGAGAATACATGAAGAAGGTGCCTTATGCTTTAGCAGTGGGTAGTCTCAAGTATGCCATGCTTTGCACACGACTGGATATTAGCTATGCGGTCGGGACTGTAAGTCAATTTCAGGTGGATCCAGGATCAAACCACTGGGTTGCGGTAAAGCATATATTCAGGTACCTGTGAAGGACTCGAGGGTATATGCTTGTATATTCGGGTGAGGACCTGACTCCTCTAGGATATACTGATTTAGATTTTCAATCCTGTCTGGATTCTAGGAAATCGACTTCAAGGTTTGTGTTTACTCTGGGTGGCAGTGCCATCAGTTAAAGAAGTACAAAACAAGATTGCACTTCAGATAAAACAATGGAGGCCAAGTATGTCACAGCTAGTGATGCTTCGAAGGAAGCAGTGTGGCTCTGCAAGTTTCTTGGGGATCTTGAGATCGTTCCTGACATGGATAAGGCGGTATACTGTACTATGATAACAGTGCGGCGGCAGCTAATGCTAAGGAACCAAGATTTCACAAGAAAAGTAAACATATTGATCGAAAATATCATGTGATAAAGGACTTCGTTAAGGGCGAACATGTCACGGTGTGCAAGATCGCGTCAGAGGATAATTTAGCTTATCCATTTACGAAGACACTTATAGGGAGAGTCTTCAAGGAACATGTGGAGGCTATGGGGATGCGAGATTTGCTGTATTTACTTACTTAGTGCAAGTGGGAGATTGCTAGATATGTATGCCCTCAGGAGTAAAAATGTAATACGTTTTTGGAGATATTTTTATCAATAAAGAATTTATTCATTTATATATACCAAATCTTGCCCTCTTTATGTTCATATTTGTTGAATGCATGTTAAGCAAATAGTAGTCTGAGACTGTTGGTCTAAACCTTTAAGAATTGGGCATATGATGGACTGATTATGCGGAAGACACGATTCTTAAGGTAACAGTCTAAAACATATGATCTGCAATCGAGGGAATAAAGTTGGGTACTTTATTCATGCAAAGATTGTTATGTTGTCTATATCCCTATTGGGAGATGGTTTGTCTTGACCATCAGAGTTGGACTCCGTGAATAGAAACATTGGCACGTTGTCATAGGTGACAATGTGTTGGATCGGGACACAAAGTGAATTGATTTGGATTAATAATTCTGTCTTGGCAAATCGATTCACTTTAGACAATCATTTGTATTGTATCATAATCCTGAGATGGATAGTGGGCCCATTGTCTCGACTTATGTCTTTTGATGTACCAAAGGGTGACTCCCATATCTCAATAATGGTATGCATGCCGGTATATTGGAGGCATGACTCTTGATAGCGTAGACTTGTTCTTCATAGATATAGAATCCATAGCTCCTCTTCAGGAGTAATGATATCCTCTTATATGCATTATCCTGTAATTGGAAAACTGGAGTGCTCAACCATTTGGATACATAGGTGTAACCGAATGGTATACTATCTTTGGATGGTAAGTTTTCTAATAGTGAGATAATGGAACGTAAGATAAAATTAATCGGGAAGGTAAGACAGAACTTGTCCTTAAGCTGATTATGGATTGTCATATGGGGATACGATACACTTTGATATGTCATGGAGACTTGGCTATGCGGGCTTCGTAATTCTATAAAGTTTGAGAGTGCAGCTCCAAGCTTTTAGTGGAGTAGCGTTGGAGTTGATAATTGTGAAATGTATATCTGGGATATTGGGTTTCATAATTATTGAGAGCTTGAACTTTATAGGCCCATTTTGGTCCCCTTTGCTAGTTCACAAAATCCTGTAACGATACGGCATACTTTTTCAATAATTAGTGACTTATGTTAGATTTATCGGATTGGTTTAAAATTTGAAAGAATCAAATAATTCATGTCTATTTATTGGTTAAATTAATTTTGTAATAAAATTAATTTAAGGTAAACTTGTTGAATTATTGAGATCGGATAATTCTTGTCTGTTTATCGGTTGATTTAATTGGATAAATTAAATCAAGATAAACTTGTAGAATTATTGTGAATTGATTTATTTTCTTAGAGATTATCTTGATAAAGTTTTTTTTTGATCAGATAACTTCTTTATTGGGTTATTTGAATCAAAACTGAGACTTTATCCTATAGAATCTCGGGTGAAAAATAAAAGAATCAAATAATTCATGTCTGTTTATTGGTTAAATTAATTTTGTAATAAAATTAATTTAAGGTAAACTTGTTGAATTATTGAGATCGGATAATTCTTGTCTGTTTATCGGTTGATTTAATTGGATAAATTAAATCAAGATAAACTTGTAGAATTATTGTGAATTGATTTATTTTCTTAGAGATTATCTTGATAAAGTTTTTTTTTGATCAGATAACTTCTTTATTGGGTTATTTGAATCAAAACTGAGACTTTATCTTATAGAATCTTGGGTGAAAAATAAAAGATTTGTGGAGATATTTATGCGGCAGTTCGGCCTGTCGATGGGGCCTGTTCGACCAACCGATTAGCGAGCGATAAGATTATGTATTTTCACGTAGATCGTATCAGATATTGATCCGAACTTGATTCTGTTTCAAGTTTTTGAGACCTAATCTGATGAGGACTGACCCCAGGACCAATCGCTATATAAAGGGAGTAAGTCTCATGAGTTACTGAGATCAATTGAGAGATTAAGAGTGATACTATTCTGGTGAGTATCTGAAAACTCCTTGAAAGCTTTTGTTCACAAATCATGAATACTAGCTTTGGGTTCTCTCGATTGGTTGGAAGGAGAGTCACCGGTGGAAGAGCTATATGTGTGAGCCCACACTCACTCCGATCGTGGATAGCGAATAGCAAAGAAGACTAGTTGGTTGAGGCTGTTCTGGAATGTTACTTCTCTTCATGGGTCACGGAAGTTCTTCGGCACATAAAGGTTAGTAAGATTTGTTTAATTTATACATATAGCATGTCAAACTTGTGTTTTGAAAAAATACTCTGATGTTAAAATTTTTAAAATTTCCGTTGTGCACCTCGCACTGTTTTTTCCTACGAATCAGCGATAAAGGTACACATTTTGGTAATAGGTTAATTGAAGCCCTGTTAAGAAAATACAACATCACACACAAAGTCTTCATTGCATACCATCCATAAACAAGTGGGCAAGCTAAAGTGTCCAACTAAGAAGTAAAATCCTTTCTTGAAAAGTCGGTTAACCTAAATCAGAAAGATTGGAGTCTGCAACTCGATGATGCATTTTGGGCATATAGAACAGCTTATAAGACATCCATTAGAATGTCCCCTCATAGGTTGGTGTACAGTAAGCCATGTCATCTTTCAGTTGAGCTAGCACATAGAGCGTTTTGGGTGGTGAAGCAATACAACATGGAGATGGATGCCATAGGACAACAAAGGAAGCTTTAACTGCAAAAGCTAAAGGAAATTCAGAATGATGCCTACGACAGCTTGAGAATTTACAAGGAGAAAACTAAGGCTTTTCACAGCAAAATGATTTTACACAAGACTTGTGTTGTAGGACAAACAGTTCTTCTATTCCACGCACGCCTTAAGTTATTTCTAGGTCAGTTATGTTCTTGTTGGGTTGGACCATTTTTTGTTACTAATGTCTTTTCTCATGGTGCAATTGAAATAAAAAGCATAAAGACAAGAAAGACATTCAAAGTGAATAGACATTGCTTGAAGCCTTATTGCAAGGGTTTTATGACACAAAATGTAGAGGAGGTATCGCTCGACAAGCCGGCTTACCTTGATAAATAAGGTAGGTTTGCGTCAAGCTAAGGACACTAAACCAAGCACTTATTAGAAGGCAACCCAAAGGATGGAGGGTATGCCATAATAGATTTGATCTCACTTACTCCTATCTATTATATATTTTTATTTTTGCATTTTTTTATTTTTTTAAAAATATAAAAATAAATAAAAAAATATAAAAATAATAACGTCAAACCTCCACTAATTAGTTAAGTCCTCTATACTTAATATTTTTTTCTAAACATTGAGGATAATATTCAGTTTAAGTTTGATGGCACCAAATAATCAAAAATTCAAAAAAAAAGTTTTGAAATTGTTTCTTTTGGTTTTATTTTCTTAAAAAAAATGTTTTTTTTTAAACGTGTTTTCAGTTGATTTCTAAGGCCAATGATAGAACTTATTTAAAAATGTGTATAGTTCTTGAGAAATGATAAGCATTTTTTCTATGTGTGCTCTATTCATTTGTTGGCTATACTCGGCTTTAATTTCTATGAACACTTAAATACACATAACCATGATCACTTAGTTGTTTGCAAGGTTAGAGAACTCTTATGTGAATTTAGTAAATCTCAAAAGATCTCATAAATTGCTTAAGCCTTTTTGAGTTTACCTTGTGATACATATTTTATCCCTAGTTACCCTATTAAGCCTTATTTTTCATTTTCATTGACACCCACAAATTTTAGCTTAGCTGTTATTTATTTATTTCTTTTTTATCCTTTTTAACCCTTCACCTATAAGCATTTTAGTTATTCTGTGGCACATTTTGAAGTCTATTCTTATACATGGAAGGAAGGGTGATGTTGTGATATATTGTTTTTCTATTGTTATGATGTCCACAAGTTTTCAAAAAAAAAGAACAAAAACAAAAAATAATAATAATGATGAATAAATGTGGATGACAGAAGAAGGCAAGGTTCAAGTTTAGGGGTGCTTTATAATTACGATGATGATTTGTGCTCATCTGAAGGTATGTGAACAGATGAATGTGTTATGGGTAATTTCAACCTCACTTGTGTCCAAATATCCTACCCTCACCTAAGCCATACATTACAAGCTTGGTAAAGTCCTAATGATCCTTGAACCTTTTGTTGCCTATATTAATAGAGAAAGATATGAAAGACAAGCCTACGAAGCTCTAATTTCCTCACCCAGAGATCTAACTTCAATAACTGATTCGCATAAACTAATCCAGGCTACAACAGCTAAGTGTAATTGGTTATTCACACATGCACTTAAAGAGTCTAAGTAAGATAGATTCAACATTTTAATTGAATTCTACATGTTCATTATGTTTTGAATTTTTCTTGAGCGATATAAATTGTGAAAATATTGAGGCCTCTAAATTCATAAAGTCACCACTCGTAAGTCCTTTTGTATTTTTAGTTTTAAATTTTCTTTTTCTTTTGCTTAAGGAAAAGCAAAAAGCTAACTTTGGGGGTATTTTGATAACATGTAAAAATATACATGTTCATGAGTTTGAAATAATTTATTTAACATTTTATTTGTTACTAAAAACTCTAATTAAGCATTTTTGTGTGTTTCCAACATTTTAGTGTGATTTCTATAAAATACATTTAATTCCATGTTTTTATCATTTAATTATATTTAATTTTTAAAAATGTTTTTAAGTATTAATTATTCATTTTTAAATAGTAAGTTTAATTAAGTTTGGTTTTGGTTTTCATTTTAATTTTAATTTTGATTTTGATTTTAATCTTTATTTTGATTTTAAAGTTTGTCTTTAGCTTGGTTTGTGTTAAATGTGTGTTTAATAATATTTCTTATTTTTAGCAATTGTATTTTGTAAAAGAATAAATTTTTCTAGGCTAACTTGTATGAATATTTGAACTAGGGGTGGAAATGGAAGATAAAATGATAAGAAAATTGAATTTGGAGCGAAAGAATTAATTTTAGGAAGATTAGGGCAGCTACTTTTGAGCCAAAGAAAATGGAACCAAGCCATATCCCTTTGCCCAATCTCGGGTCCTGTGCGTTTTTTGCACTGCCCAGTCACGCCCTTCCGTAAGGTTCACGTGTGGATCATGCGCTATCAATGGCAACGAATTGCAACACATTCTTCTAAGCGCATCACATGATCAACATGTACATATAAAATAAAATTTTTGAATCGCGCAATCAATTGCTCATGCACTGTAAACTATTCTCCATATTCAATGAAGCCATGAGCAAAGTGCAATGTAGATGTTGAAAAAATAATAGAGAAAGCAAAAGGATTTGTATTCGCAAGACACAACGGAGGGAAAGAAACAAGCAAATACAATAAAAAGATTCTTTCTTGACTGCAACGAGTGAATATGTTTTGATTTGATCTGAAGATGGAGCCAATAGGAAGGAAGAAGAAGAAACAAAAAATAACTCACCGCAATCTTGAAATGTGAAACCCAGCAGCTGAGTTATATCACCTGGTCCATCAAATGCCGTTGAGTAATTCAACCACTCCCTCATAATCAACAATGCATTCATCTTCTTTCAAATAGAAAATTCTATTAAGAATCTACCAGTTCACCTAAAAGGTGGCAACAATCTTTCAGTTAAAATCATGAATTTCTTTATCAGTTTTCATTCAGAGAGTCAATAAACACTTAGAATTTTGAAAGAAAAATAGAAAGGAAGACGGAGAAATCTAAGGAGGTTTCTGCAGCAATTTCTTGGAGACCATCATCATTCTTTAAAAACCGCCAATCTTCAGAGCTATAAATGTTGTTAATTTTTATATTTTTATCATTATTTTCAACTATGTCTAGCTAAATTTATTTTTGGTTAAAGGTGATTTCAAAACTTTGGACATGATTATGTAACTGTTTGTATGAATTATTTTCCAAGTTTTCAATTTGAGATTGTTTATGCTTCACTAAAATTAACGCTTATAGTTTTGTTTTTTTGGTTAAATTTGGCTACACAATTAATGAGACTAGAAAATTGCCTAATGCTGCATTAAAAATCTAGATCCGTAATTGTTTTATATTTTTAACCAATAGTAGCAAATTATTATCTACGATTGCGGGAGGCTTTTGTTTGATTTTAGTGTGAAACATAACCTAAGTTGAATAAACCAAGCTTATGTGTTTGTTGTTTAGATCAACCTATCTTTTTCGACTTAATGGTTATGTTAGATTGAATCTAGAGAGCTTGTTCTAGGTTATTTAATGGAAAGCAATTCAGTTAAAACTTATTTTGCTAAACTACAAAGTAAGGAAAGATCGGGACAGCTGAACTTGATGCTCTTTACGGTTGATATTTTCAATATAAAAAAATTGGAAATAATTCTACGACTACAACAAAATTAATTGTCAACGGTGAAGAATCAATCTTTAACTAGAGTTACCATTTTTGTTTACAAATTCATGAATCTTGTTATAATTCTACTTGGTTGCAATTCTTATTCTAATTTAAACTTTATTTTTGTTAATTTAATCTTGTTATTGTAATTTTGTTTTCTTAATTTTTGCATGTTTCCATATTTAATTATCATTTATTTTGCATTGTAATTTTACTTATTTCCTTTTATTTATTTAGTTTGGTTATTTTGAGTAATTTAGTTAATTTCAAAACCCCTTTTTATTCTATAAAAAAATAAAAAAGAAAAGAAAAATAAAAAATATAAATATTAATAAGTGGAAAATTAATAACATATTAATTAAAATCAATCCTCGTAGGAGCGATACTCAACTCATCATTATATTACTTTATACGACCATGTATAATTGCATATATGAGAATGAATGCATCATTTCTGTCTCTAAGGTAGACTTTAAAACATATTTAAAATAATATTCTAACTGGTAAAGTTTACAAAATCACTACAATCTGAAATATTAAAGACAAAAAACAGACTTTTGGAAAACATGAAAGTTTTAGTCCTTATCAGAATGACGAACTTCCATAAAAGAAACTTTTATTTAATTTGACCTTAACATACAGTTTATAGAGGCTTGAAAACTAACAAAAAATATACGTTTCAGTATTTCTTTTAAAACAAAACACTTGTTTAGTGGCAGGATCACTAATTACGACCAAAAAAGGAATTATAGTATTTGAAAAGCTATAAGAGTCTACAATTCAGAGTTTTATCCAATTCGAACTCCAATTTAAGATATGGCTTTTAATAAAATTTTACACACACGAATAAAAAGTTTTCAAATGGATTTCAAAAAAGGGAATCGTAGAAACCTAAGATATTGACTGCAACGTTAAGATGAAAATTGCGGGTCCAATGCTCATACAAGTTCAAGGGTCAAATCTCATATCCAAATTTTTGATAGTTAATGCTCAAATATCTTAGAACGCCCTTAGTGCAGGAGGGCTATATTGGGCCTAATAAAACGAATGGTAACTAGCATGGGCTTACGAGCCCAATAGCACTATTTATATTCAAATAAAATTTTGTATGAAAATGAACCCAACGTAGAAAGTGTAAGAAATTATTAAGCTAAGTAATAAGGAAAAGATAATTAATTAATTATTTAGCATGATCAATTAAAGACAAATAAGGAAAATAATCTGGACAAATAATTATGTTATAAGGATAAAAATTTAATTAATCCTTTTAACTATCCAAGTGACCAGTTAGTTTATAAAAGGAAACTTTCAAGAAAAGATTTAATTCCAGTTTTACAATATGCTAAACTAATTAACATAAAACAAGTTAAGCTCATACTTGCACTGAGTGTTTTTTCGTAGAATCTAAGAATAATGGATAAGTATGTGGCGATTTAATAGATCCTATTTCTAGAAACCAAGTAAGTAAAAATCTCCCATGCATCACGAAAATTACAGTTTTCAAATTAAAGTTTTTTTACATGTTTTATTGAAATTCTGAACATGCATGATTAGTGTTATGCCATGCTATAATAAGTTATGCCATGTTATGTTATGCTATGATAAATTATTCTATCTTATGTTATGCTATGATAAGTCATGCCATGTTATGTCATGTTATGATAAGTTATATAATGTTATGTCATGTCATAATAAGATATGTCATGCTTAGGTTATGTTATATGTTATGTGTGATGTATGCAATATTAAATCATATTGTATACTCACTTTGTGTTAAGTATAATTATGTTTTATGATAATATGTAGCCAATGCCATGCTGCATACACAAAATAAGACAAGTGAGAATACAAGACTTCTCGACCTACAAGGAAGCATTCAATTAAGTTCATAATCTAGGTGTTATTAGGGAGCTTAGCAAACCCTAACTTCCCGATGATCGTGCATGTTCGAGTCTAAAAGTGTAAGTCTGATATAACCTCAAGTATAAGATTGTCTAAGTAATAAACCTGATGAATGCAAGGCTGATCCCATAGGGAAAAGGTATTGCAAAGGTCTAATATATTAGTTCTATTATTCTTAGTTGAAAAATTTGAGAATTAAAATTAATTTTCTTTACAATCTATTTACAATTTTTACACATTTTTTACTTTTTCCATTTTTAGATTTTTTTTGTGATTTTTGGAATTTCAACAACAAGAAATGTGACTTAAATTGGAATGGTAAATAGAAATTTAAAAGGTAAATTAACTAGAAGATGGAACCTTAACAATAAGTGCAATTTAATTGAGAAGAAACAATTTTAACAAACACTAAGGATTAAAAGTTTCATTCTAGCAATTAATTTAAATATGTGTTAGTTTTTCTAAAATTATTTATTAACATAGTTTAAGTGTGCAATATATCATTTTTTGTCTATAATAAATCAAGAATTACCAAGCATTTAATGTACCAATTCATGTCTATAATGCATCAAAAACTTATTTTTAACAAATATGCATGATTTCAAAACTAATTAACTTAAATTACCAACAAAATTTACAATTAAATATTTACCGTAACATTTCTTGTCTACAAATAATCGAAGTACTCCTAAGCATTACCTGTGCCAACCTAAATCTATGATAAATCAAAACTTAATTTTGCAAGATTTTAGCCAAATTAATATGAAAATCATAAGTTTTCTAAAAATGATTTTGACATTTTAAGAACTTAGAAAACTTTTTAAAAAAACTAAAAATATTTACCTTAATTTTGCCAGAATATCCCCCTTTCTCCTTAGCAAAAGAGAAATTTAGAAAGACATATTAATTATAGAAACACACATATTTTTACTAAACAATTATTTTACAACATAAACTAGGAAATTTTTACATAAAACATAAAACTAGAAACTAAGAAAAAAAACTAAAACAAACTTACGACTATATTTTTACAAATGGAAAGAAATTTCTCACATGGAGAAGGTGCGAAGAATACATGCCATGAATGGGGTATTTATAGTAGAGGACAATTTCTATTTACAGGATTTTTTTACATTTTTAATTTATTTTTATATTATTTCTATTATTTTATTGCGATATTTGGATGCAAATCAAGTGATCTACAATTTTTTGGAATAATTATTTTGTAGCAGCCCACGTTTTATTTCAGAATGTTTTATTTTTTCTTTTTTTATGTTGGATGATTTAAGGCACACTGGATAATCCTATGGAGCACAGTACATTGAGCTATCGTAAGGACACGATCTGGGCCTAAAGATGTGCTGAACACTGACCAAACTCACAGCCAAGATCAGTTAAATGCAAAAAAGTCAACTCATGCACTAAGACCATTAGATTAGTCTACGGTATGCTAATCTGAAGGTCGATAACGCGTGCACATGTGGGCGAGACACATTAGATACCATGTGGGGGAGGGGCGACGTGGATGGCCCAGATCACCTGGGAGGTGCCAATCGTGCTGCTGAGATGGCACCATTTGTCAGACTTTATTTTTATTTTCTTTTTTTGATTTCTTGAGCATTTGAGTTTCGTTTTTGCCTATTTTACTCCATTTTTCTCCCTTTTTCTTGTAGATTTCAAATCTAAAATAAAACAAACTAACTAAAATTATTTATTTTACAAACATAATGTTACAATAATTAAAAATATTTATTTTACAATAAAACACACAAAAATTACTAAAAATAGATAAAAACTTTTAAAATTAATAAACCTTAACATATATGCTATTTAAGAATCAGGATTATTTTTAGAAATTACTAGAAATATAATATAACATATTTATAGACTCAAAACTTATTTACAGACATTTTAAGACTCAAAATAAAATCACACAACATTATTTTTACAATTTAGATTATTTACAAACTAAACACATATTTAACACACTGAAACGACTTTAAAAATTATCAAAAATATTATTAAACATAAAAACACGGTAAAAATATATTTTTAAACATATTTAAATAATGAGACATAAAAATACCTATTAACACACAAATGCTATAGTTAAGGGATTTAACAAGAAATAAAGGTATAAATAAATGACTTTATCCTTAAAAAATGTACACTTTTACGATCTCATCAGTGCACAATCAGTACGAACACATGGGCCCATTAAGTATGACAAGATAGATACGTAAGACATGTTCATGATGGATTACTACTTGTTGAGCGAAAGCTCATTTAAATATGTTCATGTTGTAGGTAAGAAACCTGTTAGTAAAACATGATGGGTAGTGGTGACCGACAGATGATTGGTGGAGATGGATATGAATACGGCTTAGAAAATATATTTTCTAGTAATGTATGTATGTATGTATAAATAATTTTCTGCATATATAATTCAAAACCGAGGACTATAACTATATAGCTTCATTCTAGATTATTTGAGACTAAAATGTTAAAACAATAATTGCAACAAGTACATAAAAAATTTTAAAAGATAATTACAATGATATTTGGTTTCAGAAATGTTTTGAAAAGTTTTATTTTGATTTAGGAAGTGTTCTAAGAGAAACTGATCTAAGTAATCATTATTATGTGGAAAAAAAATTATTTCACAAATATAAATATTTTACGATAAGATAAGATTAAGTGTATGATTATATAGTTAAGTAACGATCACGTAAGGTGCAGTTACACTTCGGCTTTTAGCAGAACAAAAAATACAAGCTACAAACATGGAGTCATGTATCCACTTTAGGATTAAGATAACACATAGATTATCAAAGTGAATTGATTTAAGTTAAACACAATTATTATTAAATCAATTATACTTTAGTTCTAGTCCAAGTGAGAGCACCACTAGTTCAACCACATCAATGTGTCTCTACCATGGAGTCAATATTTTACTTTAACAGCCTACTGAATAAACCGTCTCTGCAATTGGCCATTAAAATTGTGACATCTATAAAGTGCCCAACTAAATATATAGACTACGGGCTATATAATTTGGAGTACTATTAATCTCGAAATCGTATCTATACCGCATACAAACTCCATATAATGCCCAATGCCAAGATTTGGTTACAATAGTCACGGATTACATGTTTGCTTGAGTGCTTAACCATTATTAAAAAAAAAAAAAAAGCAATATGAGGATCATTATTGACACATGAAATATTTACATTATTTATTTATTTATTTAATCCAAAATGTTTTTAACACAAATAAATATTTGTTTCTTAGAGCACCAATCCTAACATTTATTACATAAAATAAATATTATACAAAAATACTAGAGTTGTAAAGAAATATGCGCCATAATGTCCTTGTCATTATTTGTCTGCATGGCACATAGTATAGGAAACCTATACAAGCTGTGAGGTTTTATATAGCCTCAAGAGACTTAAAAAAATCCAAGAAAATTTCATTAATTCGTTTTTTATACTATGCAGCTTAATTTGATCTCGAGAGACTAAAAGTATCCAAGAAAATTTTATTAATTTTGTTTTTTATATTACATGGTGCTATCCAGAGATTTAAAATGGAGTTAGCAAAAGGACCAAACAAACTCACATAATTGAAGCCCCACCTAAAATATGGATTAAATAACACAAATTTAACAATTTTTTTAGTGAAAAGAGTCATCTAATATGCTAAAAAAGGAACATAATAAGATGGGATAAAATAAACGAGAGTCAGTATGAAGCTCAGTGTTCTTAAGGGTTGGTGGAGAGAAATGGGCTCTAGAATGGTAGAAGCCTAGAAATCACTTAGGATTTTGCTGAAGACACTTGGGTCGGCTCCAAAAAAATTTTAAGCATTTGAAAAAAAAAAAAAACTTTTGTTTGAAGGCTCATCATTAGTGATGAAGATGAAGATTTGGGTGAGTTCTAAGTTTCTAAGAGCCTGTCATGATAATTTCAAGGTTTGGCCTTATAAAATATTAATCATCAGGGAAGATAGGGTGGCAGTTTGAATTGAAGCTCTCACAGACTCATTCCATTGTGCTAGCTTGCTCTCTAGAGTAATGGACTCTATTTATCGATGAAGAATTGTTCCTTGGTTGCCTATTGTGATCAGATACTTTCAGAGCTCTCGAGAACAATTTCTACACTGTATTCGTTTCTAGCTTCAACTTCTTGTTGAAACTTGTGTGGAGTTTAAGTAACCATAAACTACTATTAAGTAGGGGTGGCAAAACGGGTTAGCGGGTCGGGTTCGTGTCGGGTTGGAGTTAATTTTTACAAAATTAGGTCGACACTAACCCGACCCGTGACACGAACGGGTTGAAAATTCTCAACCCTAATCCGACCCGTTTTGACACGGGTTGACACGAACACGACCCGTGTCAACCCGTTTCTTATGCACAGTGTCAAAAAATAATAACCCGTGACCCGATTTTGACCCGTAACTCGATTATGACCCGCAACCCGCCTCTAACCCGTCCACATTAATATATATAATATTAAAAAAAAAAAAAAAATTAGAAGAGTTTCATACCACTTCAACAAGAAGATGAGTGATAATAGAGGTAGGGTTTGATATTTTAAGAGCTTATATTATATATGAAATAATATTAATTTTTTAAAAGTTAATTAATTAAATACGGGTCAGAAACGAGTCATTTTAGTGTTAGACAGGTTGACCCGAACACGACCCATTTTTCGACGGGTTTCAGGTCGACACTAAAATGACCTGTGGTCAAATTTTTTGACACTAACCCGTAAAAAAACGTGTCAGATTTGTGTCGTGTCGTCGTGTCGCAACCCGTATTGCCGGCCCTACTATTAAGTGTAGGCAAATCAACTTAATTCGAGCTAATTTAGGGCCTATTTGGTAAATAGATTTAAAGTAGTGATTTAATTTGAGTTAGTGTAATTTAAATTAGGATTTGAGTTAGTGATTTGAATTGCTATTTGAATTGACATTTGAATGTACATTTAAGTTTTAATATGGAATAAAATTAGAATTTATGTTTGAAGAGGTAGTGAAGATAGTTTTTGATTTATTAATAAATCTAATAAAATCTTAATGTTAATGAACTTAAAAAATATGCAACATAGATCTTGAGTTATTCCTCTCTTCATTAGGAACATAGTGAAAAAAGAATCATCTCAATTAGATATCAAATGAAGAAGTTAAGATTTTTTTCTTCAAATATTAGAGAGAGAATTTTAGTTTTTACTATAGCAACAATATCTAAGTATCAAAAGTATAAGAAGGGATGAAAACTCTAAAAACTTGGATTCTTGAAACTCAAATGATTCAGATTTTAGGGGAAACAAACACGTATCTGAAAGATTCTTGATACTTAAATCCAAATTTGAGTCCATTGAGGTCAAAGAATGCATAAAACAAACATACCCTGAGGTCTTGCCAAGGTTTCAAGGCAAAAAGTGTTTGACCGAGCAATGTGTTTCCTACTTTCCAAATCTAGAGGTCTAATGAGCTTCATACATGTTCCGTGTAGGTTGCTAGCCTATTTATGACAAGGTCAACTTATAGGGTGGTGGGAACCAGTGGTAGGAACCACTTTTACTGTAGCATGTGAGAGTTTTATATTGTAGCATATTTTTTTATTGTTACTGTAGCATATGAGAGCTTTACACTGTTTATAACTGAGATTGTGGTGGAAACTGAGTGGTTCCTACCACTGTCAAACACCCCCTTAATTTCGATGCCAAGTGCAAGAGGATAGACCCGCTATAACTCATGCCTCTCGACCTCTTTGACTCCTTGAATTTGAGAATTTTGTACTCTAGCTAATAGGAAGGCTCTATAATTTGCAGTTTTGCTTTCGGTTTTTGTGTTACCAAAGGTAAGAGGATAGGTCATTGGGCTTATTTATTCATAGCCTATATC
Source organism: Artocarpus heterophyllus (assembly GCA_025403435.1). Lineage (NCBI taxonomy): Eukaryota > Viridiplantae > Streptophyta > Magnoliopsida > Rosales > Moraceae > Artocarpus > Artocarpus heterophyllus. The sequence continues at coordinate 26,720,990 of CM046334.1, forward strand.
CATTTTTTGACCCAATCAATTTTAACCACATAAGTGATATATAAAAAATAAATTTAGACCAAAGATAAAGGTACCCATTTAATTACTCATGATCTATTAAACTACGTAACTATTTAATTACTTGTTTAATTACTCATGATCTATCGAACTATGGCCAATGGGGATTACCGGAGCATGGCTTGGGTCCTTGATAAAGAACATTTGCATCATAAGCTGAAGTGTTGGTTCGGGCCGTCCGTAAAAGCTATGTATAAAAGCAGGTATCAATGATTGGTTTTTCATTAAGATTTTGATTTTATACGCCAAGTAGTTTTCTTTTTTTAAAAAAAAAACAATATAGGATTAGGTTAGTGTAATATATAAAAAAAAAAAAAGTTGAAATTTGCTCACTTTTTTGTCTAAAATTCTTTTCTATGTATATGTGGTTCCAAACATAGTCTAATGTTAAGAGGTCGAATCTCACTTCTATCTTAAAACATAAAAGAAAAAACCAAAAAAAAAAGAATTTTTGACTATCATGTGAGTATTTCATTTACGTTTGTGTTGTAACATATATGCTTCGTTTAACAACCTAATTGAAACTTATTAGTTACGATTGCTATAGTGTAAAGATCATATATTACAATATAAAACAAAAGTTTGTTATAATGTAAAGTTCTTATATACTACAGTGTTTTGATTCTAACTTGTAGTCCTAACTATGTTTCCAAACTCTTTAATAGTTTGAAAATTTTAATTATGGTTAGATCTGCCCAATTGAGCTTCTGACCCAAATAGCAATTACGAATACCCAATCCACTAAAACTCATCATTGGTCAAATATGCATAAACAAATCCTGTACAAGGAATAAAGATGCATATGCATCCTATATTCAATCTGATAAATTACTTGTCTTGCATTCCCAAACTAGTATATAATTGACCTTTCAACCTCAAAAAACATATTCGTACATTAAAAGAAAAAAAAAATAAAATCTCCCTAGGCGTCATGCTCAACGCTAGCAGAGGGGCGAGGATAATCATGATCGGCAGCAAGACATCATGTTTCATTTTTACTTTTCTTTTTGTGATCGTCATCACCGTCGACGGTGGCCGTTCTCTTCTGCAGGCTATCACTTTTGATCATCATGTTTTGGTTTCAGACGGTCATGATCATGTTCAAAATCAGCAAGACCAAAACTACTCATCCATCTTGTTGCTTCCTTCTAGAGAGTTTGAATCAACGGAGCGTGAGTGTGAACAGATGTACGGATTCTTACCATGTTCCAACAGCATTTTTGGGCACCTCTTCCTCATAGTTGTCTACGAATACCTGCTATTTCATGGAGAATCCTATTTAGCAGAAGGAAGTGAGAGGATTTTCAAGATTCTTGGTCCTGGTTTTTTCGGCGCTAGTGCCTTCCACGTCCTCGGTGCCCTTCCCGAGTCTTTGTTACTTCTTGGTATGTTTTAACTTTTAACTTTTAATTATTATTTCTTCTTCTTTTTTTTTTATATTTCTGCCCTCACAAATTCTTGCTTCATAATATAGTTTTCTTTCTTTTTATGCCATATTAGGAGAATTTTTGTAATTAAATTATACCTCTTTTTTTTTTTTAAGGAAACAATGATTTCTTTTAAATGTTTAATAATCACAGGCAGCTTCAACTGCTACAAAGGTGGCTCTACTTCATTTTTTTTTTAGATCGTTTATTTATTTATTTTTGGTTTAACCTACAATACAGAATGCATAGCCCAAGAGAAGCCCCACTATAACCTCTTTCATGTTAAAACTAATCATGATTTCTCATTGAAAAATCTGAACGTCCTGAATCAAACTTTGGACCAAGAGTCCATAACCTTATGGTGGTCTTGCCTATGTGATTTTGTACGATCACATTGTTTAAGAATTAATGCAATGTACATTTATATCTCTCCAGAATATTAGGCTTATTAATATTTGTTTTTGATATCTGAGCTGGCATTAGCTTACCTGCCCTTAGATTTGACTCCAGCATAATATATACATATGTATGTCTTATTAAAATGTGAAATATGTTTATTCGTGGTATAACTTAACTTGTAATATGGATATGATAGTGTGACATAACTTTTTCTAAGTGTGGCATGAATGAACATAACCTTTAAAAATATGGCATAACATGTAATTTTCTCTCTATATATATATAGATATAATATTAACATCCTTTAATAATTCCTACATATAAAAGAGTGTCTCCTACAACCAGTTTCAAATTACAAAATGTGAAAGATGTCACATGGAAACGACCAAGTATAGTCTCTATAGCATATCACATATTGCGAATTATTCGCGGATTAGAAATTGGAATAATTTTTGTCCCTAAATTTCTACACACGTTTCCTTCTTTTTCTGAAATGCTTACGAATATATTTGCCTTACAAGTTACCACCCCTTACGTGTCCGTTGATCATTTCCTTTCTTATCTCGTTTTATTTTTATTTTATTATTTCACATATAAAAAGCCAACAGGCAAGCATACGTACTAATATATTTGGTGAATCAAGTTGAAAGGAAAAAAAAAAAAATGTATTTGGTGAATTTATATAGTCTAATTAAATTATTGAGTTTGGCGGCCTGAGAGTCAAATAACGAATTCTTTCTTTCATTTTTTAAGGGGGTGGATTTTCTCATCACTTAATCGAATATTAATTCTACACGCAACAAAACAAGAATAGTACTCAATTACGTTTAAATGTATAGTTATATTTAATCCCTGACTTTAACTACATTGTGATGAGTTGGTCCATAAAT